>PVJI01002639.1:0-13296 GCA_004026765.1 Micronycteris hirsuta | reverse complement strand
CTGATATACTTTCTTCTAAAAGTTTTACATTTCTGACTTTAAAACGTAAGCTACTGATCCATTTAGAGTTTATTTTTGTAATGGTGTGAGGCAGAGATGTGTTGTCATTTCTCCCGTATGGATAACTATTTATTCAAGCTCATTTGTTGAATAGTCTCACTCCTAAAATTTACCTTGTCACATCCCCTCTGTTGTCTGACCAGATTTCAAATGAACATGATCTGCTTCTGGGTTCTTTCTTCTGTTTCATTTGTCTATTTTTTTTATCACTGTGCCAATAAACATGCTTTTAAGAACTATCTATAAGTCCTTATATTTTGTAGAGCAAACCCTTTCTCCTTTTTGTCCCCTCCTCACCTTTCTTTGCAAAAGTCTTGACTAATTTTAGCAACTTGGCCTTTACTATAAATTTTAAAGTTAATTTATTAAGTCCTATTAATAATCCTACTAGGATATAGATTAATATTTTATCCATTTACTAGATAAATTTTGAGCAAGTAGCATCTTTAAAATATTCCATTTTTATCTTATAAAATGTAGGTGACCTCTCCATGTATTTAATGTCCCTCAGTAAAAAAGTTCCAGTTTGGCCCACAGCAGTAAAAGAGTCTGAATGGCCAGTCAATTAGCAAAAAGAACCTGTGCCCTTGGAAAACACTGTGCCCTCTGATCAAGTTGCAGAGAGAAATTAAGCAGGAAACATCCGAGAAACATTAAAGTTTTACTTGGAGGTCCTATGTAAGCTTTTTAAGAATGCTGAGGGATACTGTTAATTTTTTTTCAAGGAGTGTCAGTTTAAGGAACATAATACAGATTTAAAAATAGCTCTCTGCAGGACAGTTGCAGCATGGGTAATTAAAATAGACAGATGTGCGTATGGACTCTTTAACCTATGGGGCTCACGGAAAGCTATTTTTGATATAGAAATATCATCCTGGAGTCCTGGAAACGGCGACAGATGCACCATTCTGCTGTCAGATGCAGCATTCTGCCACTTAATGTTATCCATAGACAATTACCGAAATTCATTATTTCCGATCACCTTCTGCACCAGAACATTTACCAGAGCTAACAAACAGCAAAATTGACTAAATTGAAATTATCCTTCTGTTCCTCTCTTAACCTTCTTGGTTTGAACAATTAAATAGTCTAAATATAGGCAGCAAAAAAAAAAAAATGATTAGACTTGGGTTGGAAAGCCACTAGATAATTATCTGGATTGGAGGATAAAAGTTTCTTAACTGAACCACCAGAAGCAGCCAATAATATTGCCAATGAATTTCATAATTTCCCCAAATGTATAGAAATGTATTATAAAATGTGGTAAAACCACATTCCCTCTTTATCCAGAGAGAATAAAAAATTCAACCATCTAATCAGTACTTTTACATATGAGGTACAAGTTACTTCCATAAAATATGCCATTCTGAATTTTTATCTATAGATTCTACTCAACTTTTACAACCCAACTAAGTGCAATACCCTGCTTCCCTAGTCACCAAAACGAACTGTCATTTATTTTTCTCCCTTAATCCGCACGTCACATTATACCTGTTATGACACCAATAATACTTAACTTGTTCCTATAATAATTTTTGGATTGTCTCATTTTGTACATCTACTGTTAATGGCAGAGAAACTATTGATAATATTTTAAACGACATTTTCATAGACTCAATGAAATGTAATCTGTTTTATGACACAATACTTATTTGGTCAGTCTGTTAAATTCTAGTCTGCCATGAGACAGCGCTCAGTTGCCTCTCTCATGTGGCCAAATGTGAGAATTTGCATATCTACCTTCATATTTAGATCCCTAGAATGTGAACCATCGGCACTAACGGGAACGGCAGATTAGGACGATCACTGCCTACCGGGCCGGCGGGAACCGGACCTGGTGCTGTAACAAGCTCAGTCTGTTTCCGTGGACTTCACGCTGCACTCTTTCTTAGAAGAGTCGCAGGTAGTCGCCGACCCTAATCCTCACAGCATAGGAGGCAATACTTGAACGAAATCGTAAACATTTTTGTGTTGTGAAACTTTATCAATAATGTTGTAGTCTTTTTATTCAAATGTGAAAAAATCTTGAAAATGACAACGGAGAACCAGAGCATTAAAAAAGACTGGACCCGTTTAAGTTAAGATATAAGTAATCTTTTTAAAAGTAATTACTTTTACTATGTTGCTTAATAAAAACAAACATTTAGATATGATATCCCTAAATGACCTATTGTTGGTATAGATATTATTATATGTATTCCAGGATATTAAGGATTTTAAGCTCATTTTTGTGAATCTGAAGAATAAATGCTTAAGTCGACCTTAACAGATCACTTAGACCCCTGCTACTGGTCCTCCTTAAAATCCACTGGCCACAAGATCATCAGTGACATTTTATATATGCTATGTTATGAGTTTGTTCTTTTAACGACTATGGCTCCTTGGTGCCAGGTTTTAGGAGTAGAAATTAGGAAAAACTTTCATTCATGAATCTCAAATTCAGGATAAGAAATAGAAAACATTTCATCAATATAAACTAAAACCCAGAATTAAATTACAAATTATTCAGTCTTTAAATATAATTCCACAAACATTTTTTCTTTTTTCCTGACAATAATGTGGCCAAATGTATCTAATTATAAACACCTGGTGCCTTTGCTCCATATTTAATGATGGCTTCATGAAATTAAGGAAATAAAAGCCAGCAATCTAAACAGTTGTTTGAACAAAGGAGCAGTTACTAGAGCTACTGAGCCCTTCACTGGAAAATAGAAGTAAATTTGTTTCTGTGTCTGGATGTTACCTTTATATTACCGCTTGAATCAGAACACCAAATACAGTCCACGAACCAATAACATATTCTGTCAGGTGACTGCCGAGAGTGCAGTTTTCTTCACTGATGGCTCAAATTAGTGTGCTTAATCACTGTAGACAACTGGTATCAGTCTGCCAAGAGAACTGTGCTTTTCTAAGCTGTGTTAAAAAGTGGAATGGTAAAAGGACTACAACTTAAATTTGAATACAAACTATTAATGAAAATAAATACTTTTAAGTGATACACTGTTTTACCCAAGGTATGTAGGAGTAGGGGTTGGGAGGCATGACCAAACTTGAACTTATTACTCATGCATAATATAACCCCACAGGAACTGCCGGTTTCCTCAAATCAGTGTTGTTTAGAGTAAATTTGGAATCTATATGGCAAACCGTCGCTAGTTAGATTAAGCGTTGTGTCATTTATTCTTCTCATGTGTTCTTATTTTGTTTTGATCAAATTTTCTAATACCTGACTTGGCTTCTAGACAACTGCATGCTGGCTCTTCTTCTGACTTTATCGACTTCCTCTGTCTCCTTCATTTGATATGCTTCACCTTCCCTCCATCTGAGTATTGGAAGGACTCGGGGCTCTAGCATGTTCGTCTTCTGCTCTTTAAATTCACCTCCGGGTGACCTTATCCACTGGCCTGAGCCGGTCTCCTGATCTCCAACTCATGTATTTAACTACCTATTCAATGTCCGCACCTGAATTTCTGATAGGCACTTCACACTTAAGAGGTCCAAAGAAGAATTTATTTTTCCACTCCCTCTATCTCCAGACATGATCTTCACCCAGTTACTTTAGTGCAGAAATGAAACTAACCATTGCTCTTCAAATACAAAATACGGTATATAATACATATAACATACAAAATATGTGTTGATAAACATTTAAGTCATCAGTGAGGCTTCCAGTCAACAGTAGGCTATTAGCAGTTAAGTTTTGGGGAAACTAAAAATTATTCATGAATTTTTGACTGCACAAGGGTCAGTGTCCCCAAGTCCCACATCATCCAAGAGTCAATGGTACTAATTCTTCCTGCTTCCCTTAAAAATATTTGCTTAATTACAAATCTATTTTAGGTCAAATCATGGTCTTTTTAATAATTACATATAGTAAAAACTTTAAATATTGTAGTGTTTCCCTAAGTATAAGTAGACAGGTATCCTAATCACTAAGTGACAGGTGCTTTGAGACCGCAAAGACTGAGTTCAAACCCTAACTCTACCACTTACCTCCTGCCTAAACTTGGGCAGGTTATTTTATTCTCCGAGTCTAATTGACTCATGCATATTATTCTTATAACTTACTGAGTTGTTGTGAGGATTAAGTAAGTAAATGCATGAGATTTGGAGCCTGAGTGGCGGTTTTTATTTTTATTACTATCTCTACTACTTGTACACTACCCCTCCTGTTTCTGTTTTGTTGCCGTTGTTGCCTGGAAGAGAAACTTACTGTTGTTGAGGGTGGTCTGAGGCACAGGGCCATGAGGCGGCTGTCTGAAGATTCGGGAGCCAGACTTTAATTCTTATTCTGCTATCTGCTAGGTACGGGACCTTATGCAAGTTATTGCTTTTATTCTGGGCCTCTTTTTTTCTTGTTTTTGAAAGAGAGGAAGTACTCACAAGACTGCTTTTGATACTCTAAGGATTAAAGTATTAAAAGTATAATCTTTTTCTAAAGATTTTGTTTATTTAGTTTTAGAGAGAGGGGAAGGGAAGGAGAAAGAGAGGGAGAGAAACATCAATGTGTGGTTGCCTCTCACATGGCCACCACTGGGGACCTGGCCTGCAACCCAGGCTTGTGCTCTGACCAGGAATTGAACTGGCAACCCTTTGGTTTGCAGCCCGCACTCAATCCACTGAGCTACACCAGCCAGGGCTAAAGTATTTAATCTTATAAAAGTGCAAATAATAGTGCTTGGGATATAGTACATGCTAAATATCGGTTAGCTATTATAGCTCTAATAAATTGTGAATTTTTGAGTATGGAATACTGCTTGGGCATTTAGGCCCTTGGGCACAAAAGACAGAAATGGAGGGCTAGCGCTTAGCACGCAGGTCAAGGTGATGGATGTATTTGTCTGGACTGAGTCGTTCCCTGATGTAGGACTTTCAGAGCTAAAACCAGGAGTTACTCTGCCTTGCCTGGAAGGGGAGATAAAAGTGATGAGAGAGACCTGCTCAGCACCAAGCTAAAGTTTCTAGGCCAGAGAAGCTTGTGTCTTCTCATAAGCCAATGTCATGCCAGGCTCCTTGAAGGAATAATACAATGCCCCTCTAACTCTTACCAAATCATCTTGGAGGGAGAATGTAGTACTTGGGTGATTGCAGGGCTGGGTGAAATTCCAAAATCTAAAGATTTCAATACCTAGCTGTGCAATTTCTTTATGCTATGAATGTGTACCTGATCAGGCCATTAGTACTTGGGTGGAGAACTGTCCATTTTACTTCTACATTGGCCTAAATGTGCTCTTGAGAATTATTAAAAATCCTGATTTTTTTCTACTGCCGTATCTCAGAGTGAAGAGAATACCTAGGTAAAGTCAGTGTTAAGGCTTAGCGTGTGGTATTTTCCCTGTCCATGGAGTTTTAAGAGAGCATGCTTCATTCCAAGCAGCATGTGAGCCTCTTAGTTCCTCAAAATCTCTCCAGAATTGTTGTTTACCTCTTTGAGTTATCTCTCCACCGGAGTCCCACAAAACGAATTTTGTGTCTCTTAGATAATCCCAAACACACCATAACAATCTATTGTAGCCAGTATTTCACGATGAGTCAGATGAGTCATCAGATGAATGGGGACATGGACAGACATTATATTTTCTTGACCAATGTTATGTGAAAGTTCCCACCTTGTGGACAATTTTTTTTTCCATCAGGAAGTTTGTGTTATAGTTTACCTCCTATGCCCAAGTATATAACTTTGGTAGGAAAAATTAAATGAAATCTATAAAGTTTATCCAAATATTAAAGCGAGAGGAGGAGGGTCAGGCGATTGTCCCAGCTTAGCCTGCATTTTGCATTATCTCAGTTATCTCAGGAGACACATCATAGGATTTTTTCTTCCATTCAAAAGTCAAGGGGACTTTTTTGCTGGTTATTATATTTTAATCTCCAGATCAGACGCTTGAACCTAACACACTCTCAAAAAAAAATTGGTGTACAATGTTTAAAAGAATTGATAGAAAAGTTTATATCTGGGTGAAATTGAAAAAGGTCAACAGAATTTTGCTTCATTTTATAAAATACATGTATACACATAACAGCACAATAATGTACTTTTTCCTACAAAAATGCTTATTTTCTAGTTTAATCTCTTGAGGAAAAGTTCTAAATTTGAAACTACCAATAGGATTATTTACTATTAATAGATTCACATCATATTCTTAGATTAATATTTAAATATATCACCTGGAAAATTATAGGTTGTTACTAGTAACCCAGTTTCAGTCTTGAATACTTGCCACTCAAACTCCTCGAGAGAAAGCACAATTTTATGTTTAAAAATACAACATTTTTCAATGTAGTATAGTAAGGTATTTATAGAGAGAATCATGTATATTTATCATCAATTTGAATATATGTGAAAGATCCCTGTAGAAAATACTCAGAGACCAGAAATCTCTTGATATGAATGGAATCACCAGAGGTGTATTCACATTTTGGCATTGTCTAAGCATGCCACATAGGGTAGCCCGTGTCCTGAATATACCATATTCCAATTATATAGTGAATATTAACATATAATAGCTTGGCATAAAACAGACTGATATGAAGCAAACTTCAAAGAATTCTTTTAAATGAAGCTAATGTGAAAGAAAGAAGTGAAGCAACAAAAGCTGGCAATTCTTCATTAAGCAATTTAATGTGATAACAAGAATTGGTATTTCCTTGCAAAAAAAAGAACCCTATAAGAAGTAATAATTGTGGAAGCATAAGAACTTACTGCAATAAGCTGAACAAAATGCATAAAATACAATTCGCCCTAAAGAACTTGAGATTAAAAATGAAATATAACTCAGAATATACACATTTACACTTATCTCTTGTAGAGCATATGTTTCCTTACAAGCTACACAAGGATTTACTATTTGCTGTGTTTTTACAGTTAAATATTGTTAAATGCTCCAAGGCACAGTTCATAGCTACTTTCAAGATTAAAACTAACAAAAAAACTGTTTTAAATACATCCTTGTTATTTGACACTTTAGTAGCTGTAAATCATGTAAAGACAGCCTATTTTGTTGCTTTAAAATCCAGTGCTGCAAATGTTAGCATATTGAATATTACTATGATCATTAGCAAAATATATAATCCAATTGTATACCTTTTTAATTCTACAGAGTAATGTATTGGATACTTTTACAAAGCTGGGAGATATATCAAAGTCTTGAGTGTTCTTTTTATCCCATTTTTTCTTCTGTGTACAACTCTGTATTTATGTTTTTACCACTTTTGGTTTTTTCCAAACATCCTTATAAGAACAAAAAATACTTATTTAATATACAGGATATTTTTTGTGTATTTAATCTTTTCTATTTTCTCTAACTAACAGGACTACTACATTTGGAATTTGGGGGTATACGATCTTAAATGTCATTTTTATATTAACAAATTCCTTAATATAAGTTACACTATAAAATTATAATAAACACCTACGCTTTTACTATAATACTGCAATAGGTAAAATTTTATGCTGATTTGTTTGTCCATATATTAGTAATGTTATAGTTTACCTTTTTAATGTATAAGTCTTTTTGATTGGTAGTCTCATATAAAAATATATAGTATATGTCTATTTTTAGAAGACTTTATTTATTTACTTTTTAGAGAGAGTGGAAAAGAGGAAGAAAGAGAGGTAGAGAAACATCAATGTGTGAGAGAAACATCTATGGGTTTGCAACCCAGACATGTGCCCTGACCAGGAATTGAACTGGCAACCTTTCAGTTCTCAGGCCAGCACTCAATCCACTGAGCCACACAAGCCAAGGCAATACATAGTATATGTTTATACTAAAAGTAGGAATCTTAACTCAAAAACATATCCATTACTTTAGAAATTATTAAAACATTTGCAGATAGGTATCATTTAATGGACTTATATTTAAATATACAATATAAAATGTCAAGTATTTAATATTTTTGGGATATATAACTGTATTTAATAGGGCATTGCATTGCTTAGAAGCTGTGTGTATACCTTATTGAGATTTTAATTTTTTAATAGACTCATATTGTCAATAGTGGTCTACCTTACAATCACTTGTACTTTGTCCTACCGTGTGTGCTAGAACAGACCCAGCATTTCTTTCTGAGGGAAATCTTAATTTTATTCATAGAAAGCCCTCCATTCAGCTCTGGAAAGAATTCTGACTACTTTCTAAGCCCATAGTGTCTATATAAATTGGCTATAACAGGAGACAAAGAAGGACTTAACAATTCTACTTCTGGGTACTTATCTGAAGAAATGTAAACCACTAAATCGAAAGACATGTGCCCTCCTATGTGTACTGAAGCATTATTTACAATAGCCAAGACATGGCAGCAACCCAAATGTCCGTCAACAGATGAATGCATAAAGATAAAATGGTGCCTGTATAAAATGGAATATACTCACTTGTAAAAAAAGAATAAAATCTTATTATCTGCAACCACATGGATGGACCTAGAGGACATTGTGCTGAGTGTAGTAAGTCAGACAGAGAAACACAAATGTCATGTGATTTCACTTATATGTGGAATCTAAAAAGCAAAATAAACAGATCGAAACAAACTCATAAATACAGAACACATTTTGATGGTTGCCAGATAAGAGAGGGGTTGAGGAGATGGGTAAAAAAGGCGATAGGATTAAGAAGTACAAATTGGTAGTTACAGAATAGTCACTGGGGTATAAAGCACAGCACAGGGAATATGGTCAATAACATTGTAATAACTGTGTGGTGTCATGTAGGTGCTAGATTCACCGGGGTGAGCACTTCGTAAGTTACATAAGTGTCTAATCACTGTGTTGCACACGTGAAGCTAACATAATATTGTGTGTCAGTTGCATTTAGTGGCATTAAATTCACTGGAATTCTTAGATAGAGTTAGTGTGGTGGAAAGAAGAGAAATGAAACCAGACAGCAGCAGTCTGAGAGTGTGTGGGGTATGAAGAGCTATAAACAAGCCTTCTGAGAACTTTGGTTTTCCAGAGGACCGTCACGGAGCAGTAGTGGGCAGGGAATGCAGGACTAAGTGAGTATTTTTATTTTTATTATTTTTTAAATTACTTTATTGTTGTTCAATTCCAGTTGTCTGCATCTTCTCCCCTCCCCCCCCACCCTATCCAAACCCACCTCCCTCCCTTGCTTTCACCCACCCCCTTGGTTTTGTCCATGTGTCCTTTATAGTAGTTCCTGAAAACCCTTCTACCCACAGTCCCCTCCCCCCTCCCCCTGGCCACTGTCAGACTGTTCTTAATTTCAATGTCTCTGGTTATGTTTTTCTTGCTTTTTTCTTTTGTTGATTATGTTTCAGTTAAAGGTGAGATCATATGGTATTTTCTTTTTAGTAAAGATTATGCAATTTAAACAACAAAAATTTCTTCTTGTTCTTTTCCATAAAAAAATAAAAGATTTCTTCCTATTCTTTGCAATTTAAAAAACAATAGGAATTATACATTGAGGAAAAAAGTTAAATAATAAGAACAGGAGAATTGATTATTTACTGTTTTAAAAGATGAGAAAGATAGAGTCCAAAACGGTAGAATTATCAGCCTTTGGGACGAGGTTCTCTACTGTACTTAATGGTATAAAGTGAAGAAATATACGTGCACATGTGACTAGGGTGGACTGTTTTGTATAAAGGACATCAGGAAGTTTCCATCTAATGGTTGGTATTTTTTATTTAAAATAGAAGTCAAGTTTGCTTGCTGAGAGCAAATAGGATAAGGTTCGTCCAATGTTTGAAAAAATAGTAGAGAAGTATGTGATAATTGTGGAGAATGTAAAAGTGACTTATCAGAGAATCAGAGAAATGTGGCAGAGCTGAGGGCCCATTTGAAATTGTTGCTTCTCAAATTACATTGGAATTAATATATTGTCTAATGAGACATTTTCCAGTGGTTTTAGAATAATCAGTGCAGCCTTAGAGAAAACAGATGGTCAGGTTCATTCAGAGTAGGGATTTGGGCAGATGTGTTCAATTAGAAAGTAAAAGCAAAGTAGTTTAGTTTTGCAAGAGGGTTACTGAAAGGATGTCCCGTGAAATCTAAACAGAAAAGGAGCAAAGGGACCACCAAAATAGGTTGTTGTTTCATTAGAGAAGAGAAGTAAATACACGCATTGAAAAGCGAACAGGTAGTATTCAAAGTGAAATGTTTGATTATTAGCTTGTTACACAGGGTGACGAGAGCCAAAGTAAACAGAGGAGGAGACTCACTGGAGGTGAGTGATCTGAGTCCCTGGAAGGCCATTGGGTGGAACATGCCATCGTGGGACGTATACGTCACCAGGACAAATGGCTAGGTATGAGATATAAAGGGATACAGAAGAAATTTGTAAGCCGAGCAATAAAATTGCAAACAAATGAGAGGGGGTGACATGAAAGCTGTTTAATAAGAACAAAGAGTGAAAGAGTGTACTAGAGCTGAATAACATAAATCCCGAAGACACTTTGTTTTCTTAAGAAGATAATGAACTGATCTTTGGCAGGAGCATTGGTAATGAGAGGAGGAGCAAAGATCAGACACCTTGGCCCCAAGATTGCTGAAGAATATCAGCAACTTGAGAAGACTTAAAAACAAATCGAGCGTGGCCCTGGCTGGTGTAGCTCAGTGGATTGAGCGCGGGCTGGGAACCAAAGGGCCCCGGTTCCATTCCCAGTCAGGGCACATGCCTGGGTTGTGGGCCAGGTCCCCAGTGAGAGCCATGTGAGAGGCAACCACACATTGCTGTTTCTCTCCCTTTGTCTCCCTCCCTTCCCCTCTCTCTAAAAATAAATAAATAAAATCTTTAACAACAACAACAAAAATAAAACAAATGGAGTGTGTTGGGAAGAACCAGTTTCATTTAAGTGAAAGAAGGTGAAGGAGCACCTTAAGGAAACAAAGGAATCTTCTCCCTGAGTTATGGTATTGCTGCAGGTCACAGATAGAGGATTCAGATTTGGGAGGCCTGCATCAGGCCATTGAAGTATTCGAGTTTAGGAATTACAGTGCAGGAAAGGCTCAATGGGCAAGGGGAAAGTGTCAGAGGCAGAGGAGGCAGCATCTTATAGTTCAGGTGATGACTGATAAAATCTGGAATGTGGTCAGGATGGATCTGGACTTGACAGTTACTTTAAGAAGAATATCCTGCATACAGGAGCTACATAAACATTTATCAGCTCAGCTGATGAATCTTCGTAAAGTAATTGAGAGGATTAAATACGATTATTTATGCAAATGGAAACAGAAGAAAAAATAAACAAATGGGATTATAGCAAAGTAAAAAGTTTTTGCACAACAAAAAAAAAGCATCAACAAAATGAAAAGACAACCCACTGAATGGGAGAACATACTTGCCAATGATACATCTGATAAGGAATTAATATCCAAAATTTATAAAGAACTCACCCTGGCTGGTGTGGCTCAGTGGATTGAGTGCCAGACTGCAAATCAAAGAGTTGCCAGTTCGATTCCCAGTCAGGGCACATGCCTGGGTTGCAGGCCAGGTCCCCAGGTTGGGGCACACAAGAGGCAACCACACATTGATGTTTCTCTCCCTCTGTTTCCCTTCTGTTCCCCTCTCTAAAAATAAATAAATAAAATCTTTAAAAAACCCCCAAAACTTACTCAACTGAATACCAAAAAAGAACTCAACACCAGAAAAAAAAAAACTAATTAAAAAATAGACAAAAGACCTGAATAGACAATTCTCCAAAGATATATAAAGATGGACAATAGACATATGAAAAGATGCTCAACATCATTAATCATCAAAGAAATGCAAATTAAAACTACAATGAGATATCAACTCACACCTATCAGAAAGGCTAGCATCAATAAAACAACCAAAATTTAACAAGGAAAGGGAAACCCTAGGTCATTGTTGGTGGGAATGCAGATTGGTGCAGCCACTGTGGAAAACAGTATGGAAGTTCCTCAAAAAATTGAAATGGAACTGTCTTATGACCTAGCATTTCCACTTCTGGGTATATATAAAAAAACCCTCAAAACACTGATTCAAAAGGATATATGCACCCCTATGTCCACTGCAGCGTTATTTATAATAGCCAAGAAATGGAAGCAACCCAAGTGCCCATCAATAGATGAGTGGATACATATGTGGTGCTACATATATACAATAGAACATTACTAGGCCACAGAAAGAATAAAGTCTTACCTTTTGCAACAGTATATGATGTGCTATTATTCTAAGTGAAGTAAGTCAGGTAAAGACAAATACCAAACAAAGCAGAAACAGACTGAGAGATACAGAGAATAGACTGGTGAATGGCAGAGGGGAGGGGCGTTAGGGAACTAGATGGAAAAAATGAAGGGAATTGAAAAGTACAGATTGGTAGTTACAAAGTAGTCATGGAGATGTAAAGTGCAGCATAGGAAATATACTCAATAATATTGTAATATCTATGCCTGGTGCCAGTTGGGTACTGGAAATATCAGGAGGATCACTTTGTAAATTATGATTGTCTAATCACTGTGCTGTACACTTAAAACTGATATGAACTAATATTAAACTCAAACTGCAATTTAAAAAATAGAAATAATTTTAAAAGATTATTCAAAACACTTTGTAAAATAGGAAGTAATATGCAAGTGTACATTATTATTGCAATATCTTGATCAAATTTAATAAAATAATTTAGATAATCAATCGATGTATCTTTTTCTTTCCTAAAGCTATAAGCTTTATTCTCACTGCCACTAGACTAGAGTTACTAGTAATAATGCAGAAGAACATATAAAAATATAATGTACATAAAATTTATATTTGATCAAATTTTGTTCTTTTAAAGATAAAATCTCATTATTACTCTGGATTCTTTACTATGTGGTTCACATTTTTCACAGCACCTGACTGCCAGGTTTGCTTCTTCCAATTTGCTCTATTCTATTCTTGTTAATGCTGGTTACAACATCGTTTGACATTTTTATTTTGAGTAGGGATAACAATCAACCATACGATACTATTTTAAATGTCAAATTAGGCATGTTTCCAGAGCCACGAATAACCCCAAAGCATGTATTACTTAAAGGCTTCCTTCAGGTACTACTAGCCTTTTGTTCATTGTGTACATAATACCTATCATCCCTTACTTTTGCCCTGCATGCTAGATGTTCTACATATATTATTTCTATTTGCAGAAGAGTAGAATATACCACCCCAAAAGAGGTCACTTTAGCATATTGATTATTTGAATTAAAGATGCTTAAGAAACAACCTGTACAAGAAGTATACACTGTCCTCCTCTGTCCCCTGAAAGTGGGAAACAAAG
>PVJI01002638.1:0-140926 GCA_004026765.1 Micronycteris hirsuta | reverse complement strand
CACCAGTAAATGCCGCATTAGCTGAGAGGCCCCTTCCATCCACCCTCACTGCGCATCCCCTCACCCGGACAAGGCAGCGATGCGCCTGTCTGCCCAAGAGGCCTCAGTGCCCACCCCCTCACCTGGACACTGTTTGCAGCAGTCAGTGGGGTTGGCGCGGACAGGCTGGGCACAGGCCAGCCGGGGACACTGCACCTTCTCACAGTGCACTTCTCCAGTGTCCCCCTGTAGGGATCCATTGTGTGAGGGGTGTCAGGAAGGAGGGGGAGCACAGAAGCCTCCTGCTTCCTCCCTCTCCTTCTGCATGCCTCAAATAATATATCCAGGGCCTCTTACTCAGAGGCCCTGGGATGATGCTTTACACACCTGAACTAAATGCTCGTTAGAGCCCTGCAAGGTAAGTGCTATCACGTCTGCTCGCAGGAGAGGAAAGTGTGGCTCAGGGAGGTACGGGAGAGGAAGGGCCTGGGGTGACAGGGAGCTAGTCAGCTGGCAGAGCCAGGATTCACACCAGGTCAGCCCTTGCACTTTTCCTACAGGAAGCCAACTCCCAAAGCCAAAGGACTTTTCTCATATTATTTTGATCCTTGAGCCCTCCTCAGCTAGTCTGGGCTTTCCTCTCCCGGCAGCCCCCTCCCCATCTCTGCAGACCCAGCTGGGTTATAGTACTAGAGAAGATGAAGCAGCCATACCTTGCAGGTGCAGACAGCACACTTAATTAAGCCAAAAGGGGGCACGACAGGATGCCACCGGGTACCCGCTGCCCGCCAGCTCCGGTCACCATCAAAATAGCAACCTGGTAGGGAACCGTGCCCAGCGTCCATCAGTACTGAGCTCATTGGCTGAATCCAAAACCAAGACTTGAATCTCAGGCCAAATCCATACCATATAACCCCGGGGCCCATTCATGGGCCAGTAACTCTAACGAAGCCTACTAGGTGTCTCTGGAACCTGTGTCCCTCAATCTTCAACCCCACCCATATATTCCTCACCCTTTTGTCCGCCTCCTCTGAGTTCCCCCATCCCCCCGCCGTCTCATACACTGCCAGCTCACCCTCTCCAAGGTCCTTGCTCCTCGGCAGGCCTGGTAGCTCTCTGACATCTTGTTTCTCTGTGGAACCAAAGAAATAGTGAAGGCAGAAGGTGATCCCCCCTTCCCTCCCTAGAGGCCTCATCCCCCATGGGAGAACCCTCCCTGACCCTCTCCCCTCTGCATGGCTCTCACCAGGGCACACTGGGCAGCACTGGTCTGGCACCTGCACCGGGCTCAAGCAACTGAGTGACGGGCACACCACAGGGTCACAAATCACTGTGCGTCTCTGCAGGGAAACGGGGAGGTTGACTGGAACCCCTGCCCCAGAATCCAGGCCCCACCACGCCCTTCTGAGCCTCCTACCTGGCAGGTGCAAACTGAGCAGAGCGGGTCATAGTTTGGTGCCCAGCGAGCCCCATGGGGGCGCTGCTGCCCCTCGAAGAAGCAGGTGTTGGAGTCTCGGGCTCTCCAGGAGCCACTGGGTTTGACAGGCGCTGGAGTGTTGGGGCTGAGCACAGTAGGCAATAAGGGCAGTGCAGCTGCCGCTACATAAGAAGCCCCGGGCTTCCGAGCCTCCTGGGCCCCAGCCTCAGCCAGGCGCAGACCACCCGCCTCGCATTGGTTGGGGATGTGCACCTGGGAGGAGAGGTAGGCTGCTGGTAGAGACGCCCAGGTTCCCCCTTGCTTCTCCACAAGCAGCAGCCAGCCCACCAGGCAGAGACACCTCATCCCCTGAGTGCCCCTGTGCCCCCCTTCCCCGCCCCGCCAGAAGGATGCTATTAGCCACAGCAATCATTCTGGCTGCCAGGGACAGGGTTGTGTACTGCCAGCCTTGTTATGTATGTACCGTGTATGGCTTCATCCTCCCAAGCAGCAAAGAAGTGTGACACACTTCCACCCCAATGGCTTGGAGACAGCGAGTGACACAGAGACACACAGCCCAGCTGACCCATCCCCACAGGCCCACACTGCCTGTCTACCTGCCCTTGAAGCTCCCCGTGGGGGTTCCCCTTGGTGGTGATCAGCAGGGAGGCAGTGCCCTGCGCCAGGTGCCGCAGCAGCTCAGGCTCCAGGTCCTTCACCACGCCCTGGGCCTGCGAGTAGACAGGATAAGAGATGGGAACAAGGCACTCTAGGGCTGAGCCTTCCGTTCCCAATTTGCCGATGAGGAAACTGAGACTCAGGGAGGTTAAAGGAAGTCTCCAGGGCAGCAAAGCCCATTAGCAATGGTAGGGAGCTCAGAAGCCCAGTGTCTCTGACAGCAAGTCCATGGCAACAAACTCCACTTCAGGAACTTGGCCATCCCATCCACTCCTCTGGAGGCCCAGGATATTACATACTACCCAAGGGGTTCCACCAGAGAAGAACGCAGGAAAGAGAATAAATAATAAAAGACTGGGTCAGAGTCACGCCAGGTCTGTCTGACTCCCGAGCGTGTGCCAGCTCTGCCACACCAGGCAGCTGCTCTCCGTGCACACACAGACCCACACAGCCCTTTATGCTAAAAAGAAGACATTTTCCGAGCTGCCTCTCACCACCACATCCTTACCTCTGGTCCATAGAATCCCTTCAGCAGCCGCCGGAGCCCTGGCATCCCAGGAGGACCGAGGAGGTAGGCAGTAATAGTGCCCTGTTCTGAGCCACCAAGCCCAGCCAGCAGCAATTCATAATGCAGGTGACAGTGGGTATCCAGGGAGAGCCAGGCATGCCCTGCTGCCTGACTCTGCACAGGGGGCAACACCAGGGCGCCTGCCAGGGGCACGGGTAGTGCTGGATCCAGACAGAGGAGAGGTGACAGATGAGAAAGTGGCCTTCAGCAGCTATTCAATCCCGTCATTGCCCATGACCCCCAGCAGAGGCTCCAGGAGCTGGCAGACACTGTCCAGGGCTGGACTAGCAGCACACTTTAGGCCCCTGCACCATGGCAACAGGGAGGGTCTCCTGGTAGGGCCACGCTTTACATCCCCACCTACACATCTCCAGATGCAAACCTAGAGCTCAGGCAGAGAAAGACACCCCAGGCTCTGGCCCTCTGGCACCATCCCCCACATGCTTGAGTCACTGATTAGAGGACAGCAAAAGGCAGGCAGACCCCTGGGGCACTCACTGTTACGGCGGGCTCTGTGCCCACTGTAGGGAAGGGCAGCCACATGCCCCCGCAACTCTCCATCTGGGAAGTCCTTGGTGGCCACGTTCAGGAACAGCTCGTTCTGCAGCAGCATGTGAGCTCCTCGGGCACCCAGCCCCAGGCAGACCCCCACGGCCTAGAGGGCAGTGCAGAGTGAGCCCTAGCTACAGCCTGCCAAATCCCAGATGAACCCCTCCTCAGCTTCCACACAAGCCCAAGATTCTGAAGCCTTTCCGTGTTTTGTGCTCCCCCTACATCCACACACTAGTAACAACTGAATAAGAACTTTGCAAGTCCTGGCTGGAATGGTTCAGTGGACTGAGTGCCAGCCTGTAAACCAAAAGGTCACACGTTCGATTCCTGGTCAGGGCACATGCCCGGCCAGATCCCCAGTTGGGGGCACGCCCAGTGTTTTTCTCTTTCTTCCCCACTTTAAATCAAACCTTTAAAAAAAGAACCTTGCAGGCCCAGGTTCAAGTCCCTCCTCTACCACTTTCTACCTATGTAACAACCCTGAGGAGTTAACCTCTCTGATCCTTCACTTCATCAACTCTAAAATGAGTACTGTGAGGGCCAAAAATAACATAAGGCAACCAGTACAGTAGGCAGCACACAGAAAGGCTCAGTAAATGGCAGCCATTGCTCGCACAATTATATGATCTTCTGCACTGTCTCCCTGTCTAACTTCATTTGACATGAGCTTGCTGAGGACAGGGGCCACATCTGACTCCTTTGCACTCTATCTAGGTGCTGGCCTGAGTCTCACTAGAAATGTGTCCAGTGAATCAACACATCAATGAGAGAGCCTGTAAGTGAGTGAATGATGCTAAACATCTCTGCTCACCCAACCCAGCTTCCCACAGCCCCCGCATTGATAGCCAGTACATGGGCCCTGTGGTCCAGCTCTGCCTACAGCACTCACCATGTGTCCTCCTGGCTGGAGTCCAGCCATGTGGCACAGGACGGTGCGCTGGTCCCTCCGCTGAGGCTTGGTCTCCAGTGTCACGGCCACCACCTCACTGCCTGTACTTACCACTTGCACCTGGTGGGCAGGGTTGGGAAGGGCAAACTGGAGTGACAGAGAAGGCCTGGAACCTGAACCACCGCAAGCTAAAGCTCCACCCCACCCCCCTGCTGTCCCACCTCCTACAGCCCCGGAGCCTCACCTGGTAGATTAGGGAGCCGTTTCCTAGCAGTGTAAGGCGGGCTGAGCCAGCCGCACCCGTCTGAACTGGGATCAGGGCATCCGCCCCGCAAAGGACACTTTCCAGGACTGCAGAGGGCAAAACAAGTGGAGGCCGGCTGGCCCCATGGCCATTCATGCCCCCAGCCCCCAGGACTCTCCCCATACCCACCCTGGCCATTCTCTGGCACTTATCTGTGCCTCTCAGTTTTGTGTGCCCAGGGTGCCAGGCTCCACCCTGCCTCACCGTCGCAGCTCTGCCTGGCAGCAATGTGCCCACTGATACGCAGCCCCGGCCCACTTGCCCTCTCCAGGGCTATCTGCAGTTCCCCCAGCACCAGCCAGTCCATCTCCTGGGCTGTCAGGTTGGGCAGCACCTCAGCGAAGCCTGTCTCCTAGGGACAGAGCAGGGTATGGTGGGCACAGCAAGAGGCCAGAGCAGGTGGCAGCAAAAGCCAGAGCTTTACTCACCTGGGCTGAGGCATTGGCCTGGAGCTCTCGTAATAGCTGCCCCTGGTGTAGAATCTGGAGCCGCAAGGGAACCTGGGCTAGCCCTGCAACGATGGTACATGTGGTGTCTCAGAGGAGACACCTCTGAGAGCTAGGGGCCTCCTCACATGCCCTCCCCACGTCCCACTTACCCCCGCTCCTGGATTCCAGCAGCCCACGGAAGAGCAGCAAAAAATGCAAGGAATCCTCTGTGTCACTGAGCGTGAGGAGGGCGATGCCCCCTATGCCCTGCTGCGAGTTGCCTTCCAGGGTCAGGATGGCACTGAAGGTCTCTGGGGGACGGAGGACCATGAGAGCCCATCAGAAAGTCCCCTGCTTAGCCCACTACATGCCTGGGGATAGAGAAGACAGAACTCCGTGCCCAGCGACCGTTTGCTCCCCTCACCTGCAGCCAGGGCCCGGTGCCGGATGAGAGGCCCCCAGACCTCCCCTGAAGGATGAGCGGGTGTCACAAGCCCCACATGGAGCTGTTCTGCCCGAAGGAGCCGCAGAGATGACCGAGGCACTGCTCGCCACACTCCACAGACCTGGAGCGGAGAGGCAGGACAACCCTACTCAGGCGATACACAGGACAGGACACCTAAGAGGCCTGGCTCTGATGAGGAAGGAACACGGAAAGGAGCCCCCAGGCCCTCCTAAGGAAGCTTAATAAGGAACCCTGAATCCAGACGCTGGTGTCCAAGTCCTGGCTCCACCACTTACTAGCTGTGTGACCTTGAGCAAATCACATTCTGTTACTGGGCCTCAATTGCCTCATCTGTAAAATGGGCATATAATGTCAGTGTCTTCCTCCTACTGGACTGCCATGAGGACCAAAGCAGGCAATGCAGACAGAGCGCACTCTCAGCACAGTACCCACACTGGGTAAACACTCATAAATGACATCATCTCACCAGGCCATCTTGGTTAGGGACCGCAGGGTGTTCAAACAGGACGCCGCCAGTGGAGTTGGAGAAGCGGATTCGGGTGGGACGGTCGAGCCTGGGGATGAGGGGAAGGGTGAGCACCGACTCTGAGCCCGCGCGCGAAGCAGCCCCTCCAGCCTGCCCCTACTCTGCCGCCCCAGCGCCCAGCCCAGCCCCCTCCCTCCTCCCCTTTCTCACCGCTGGTAGGAGATGGAGAAGCGCAGGCTAGAGCGCAGCAGTATCACTCGGGCCCGTGCCACGGCCTGCGACCTCGGCCCTGTCAGCAGCGCCACAAAGTCTGCGAGGGGAGGAAGATGTTCCTGGTGTCGTCACCCGCTGTGGCGGCAAGGCCAAAACCACGACCCCAGTCCCGGACGGTCCCTGCCTACCCGTGTAGCCATCTCCCCTCGCCCGGCCCTCAGCGCCCTGCTCCCCGCGGTCGCTGTAGCTGCGGTGCTCCGGGTCCCGCGGATACTCGAAGGCCAGGCCGGTGGGCTGCGTCTCGGGAACGCTGTGCTCTGCGTCAGTGGCGGGGACCACGGTTTCAGCTGGGCACTGGGCGGGCCGATTGGCCTCTCCACCCGCTGAATCTGCTCGGTCCGCCGCAGACGCGGAGCTCAGGATCCAGCACCACAGCCCTGCGCCACCCCCACCCCGCCCCACCCCCCCGCCCCACGCCGCGGGCCTCACCGTCGGGGCAGGTCTGGCAGCAGTGCCCGGGCAGCTGGCGCGGCTCTCCACAGGACGGGGTCGGACACTCGGGTTTAATGTCCTTGCAGCTGATCTTGCCCGGTCCCCTCGCGTGGGGACCCCACTGAGGCTGCTCGCGGAAAAGACAGGAAAACTGAGCGCAAGCCGCCAACCCATAAGATCCAATGAGCGGGGGCAGTCGGGGCGGGAGGAGAGCCAGAGACCGAGACAAGGCGGTCCCGGAGGCAGACCGCTCCGCTACTTACAGGCTGCGAGACCCCAGACAAGTTACTTAAGCTCCCCGGGCCTTGGGGACCCTATCCGAGAAGTGGGGGTAGAAACAGTATCTGTCCAGGAGGGCTGCACTAGGAGTTACTAGGTGAGGGAGCGATGGCACGGAGCGGGCAAAGAGCCCGACGCAGAGTGGGCGATCGGCAGCCGTCAACACCTGAGACTTGAAGGGGGCGCTTCCTCCCCCCCGTCCTGCGCCAGGAAGACACCATAAACATCCGCAGGCTCGCTCCTTTCTCCTCCGCGGCTCGAGCCCCGTCCGACGTCCGGGGACCCCGCGCCGCCCCGCCCGCCAGGGCCCGCTACTCACCGCCCCGCAGGCGCACAGCGTGCAGCTCAGCACCCCGAAGGGCTCCCCCAGGTCTGGGTGCCACGTCTCGTCCAAGGCATAGACCTTCCCGCCGAAGACGCAGCCTGCAGGGACGGACTTGGCTGGCGGCTGCGGTCCCGCTCCGCTCCGCTCCTGTCGTGCGCCCGCCCTGGGCGCTGCGGGCGGGCCCCGGCCCCGGGCCCCGGGCCCCGCGCCCCGCGAGCCCCGCCGCCGCCGCCGCGCCGAGCCACCTGCGCCCGCGCCCCTCCGGGAGGGCGAGGACCTGCCCGAGCCGACTTTGCTCTCGCACCTCCCTGGGGCTCCCACCTACCTGTCGCTCCCTGACTGGGCAGCGGCTCCTTCTCCGGCCGAAGGGGCAGCGCAGGGGGCTCGGGGCTGGCGCCGCGGGCCGGCCGGGGGCCGAGCAGCAGCAGCCCGAGGAGCAGCAGCGGGGCCGGCGGGGCCGGGAGGCTCGGCATGACGCGGACCGGACAGCTGGGGAGGCGGGAGGGAGGAGGGAGCCGGCGAGCGAGGAGGGAGGAGGAGGAGGAGGAGGAGGGCCGGGGCGGTGCGGCGGCAGGGGGCCGGGGCCAGGGCCCGGGCGGTGCGAGGGGCTTGTCGGACGGCCGCGGAGGAGGCGTGGGGCCAGGCGGGAGGAGCGGCCAGGAGGAGGGCGGGCGGGCGCTGACCTGGGCCGTACGAGGCTCTAGTGCCCTGGGCGCCGGCTCTGGCCCGCTTTATGCCCCGCGCTCCGCACCCCAGCCGGGGGCCTCCTCCTCAGCAAACGGGGAGGCGGCGGCGGTGGCTCGGCGAGGGGCCGGGCTGAGCCCCGGGGGTCCGGCCCAGCAGCCGCGGCCCGGATCGCGAGTGGGGGAGGGGAGGGAGGGGCTGGGACCGGGCAGGGGAGGAGGGAGGGGCTGGAGTGGAAGGGGGAGCGGAGGGGGTGGGGGGAGAGGAAGGACCAGGGGGCGCGAAGAGGGGAGGAGAGGCAGGTCTGGAGCACCCCCCTCGGCCCCCACTTCGCGGTGGCTGGACTAGGCAGGAGGTGCGTGTCCGGCTCAGGATGAGAGCCCCAGGCCAGGGAGTGGCAAAGGCTAGGCCTGAAGCCTGGGCCGGCCACCGACCGGGCTAGGATTCAGTTCCTGCGGGAAGGATGAAGACTTGTCTTTAAGGATGACACCGCGCAGCGGGGGCCAGTCAACTGATCTGCCCCTGACTCTGGGCTCAGAGCAGCTCTCAAACGCCACACCACCCACTTCCACTGCCTACCTCTTCTCTGAGGTCTATCCTCATTCTACTGTTCACCAGGACAGGGACTCAGCCAGAAACAGACTGTGTCCTTTCCGTCTGGTGACAGTGTTTCCCTCCCTACTGTGTAACCTGCCCTCAAGCCCATCTGACCGTCAGAGCCCCCAGCCTGACATGCTTCCTCACCCTCTTCCTTCACAGGGGCCCTCAGCCTGTCCATGGGACCTCAGCCTCCTCTGTCTGGGTTGCCTGGTCATGCCTGCCTCTCTGCCCCTCCCACCCCACACAGCATCCCAACCACCCCAGCACCCTCCTTCCCAATCTTGGGAGGCATCTCATCTGGCTGAAACGGAGAATTCCAGGATCTAGGCCTTACTCCTAAGCAGACAGCCCCATCCTGGGGAAGAGGAGAAGGAGAGAGCCTGATGAAGACTTGACAGAGTTGGGGGTATGGGGGTGGGGAGTTGGGGACAATGTCAAGCGAGGAGGCCCTGAGGACAGACGTTGTGGGGAGACTGGGACTGAGGGGAAAGCGAAGGGCCAAAGGAAGAGGGGGCCAGGCCAGCAGGAGGTATGGGGGGGCGTCTAGGGGGAGGTTCAGCAGCTATCTTTCCTAAGACAGGGTCACATGAGCCTGGTTATTCCTCTTGTCACATGGGGAATGGTAGGAGACTGAAGAGGGAGGAAGACGGGCAAGCGAAGGGGGACACAGACAGAGATAAGTGGGCTTAGGAGTCTGAGCCGATGGGCCCCAGCAGAGGAGCACCTGAGCCCCACACACACGCCCCTCACAGTGCAGTCCTTCCACACTGTCCCGACCCTTTCCCGGTAACAGCAACCCCTGACAGAGTCCCTCTCTAATACAGGCGATACTTATGCTCCTACTCAGAAAGGGATCATACGGCAGGACCCCCTAGGGGTTCTAGGAGAGAAAGGCAGGAAAGGAAGAGTCTTAGTGGATTTCAGCAGCAGGTGTGGTATCCAGGAAAAAGAAATTTAGCCAGCCAGGAGCTGGAAACAAAAATGTCCTGCTAGAGGCCCTGGCTGGTGTGGCTCAGTGGATTGAGTGCGGGCTGGGAACCAAAGGGTCCCGGTTCCATTCCCAGTCAGGGCACATGCCCGGGTTGTGGGCCAGGTGCCCAGTGAGGGCCATGTGAGAGGCAACCACACATTGCTGTTTCTCTTCCTCTGTTTCTCCCTCCCTTACCCTCTCTCTAAAAATAAATAAAGAAAATGTTTTTTTAAAAAAATGTCCTGCTAGATTCCTTCTGGAAAAAAACTGTTCTCCCATCTCCTCTCCAGCCAGGTTTAAGGTTGCCCACTTCCTAGAAAAAGAAAGATCACCCAGGTGGTGTGTGCAGGTGGAAGAGCTGGGCTACACTAGTAGGACATGGTCCAGGCAGGGACTCCAGGTCCAGCGAGGGTGGGAAGAGAAGGCGTCACTTCCGGGGGCCCTCACCAGTGTCTGGTGGCTCCCTGCTCTCTGATTGGGCAGAAGTGGCCCAGGCAGGCGTGTGTCCCCACTGCCGTGGAGGGGCTATGCCCCAACGCCACATGCTTTCCTACCCATCTGCTCCCCTGAGCGCTGCCTGCTCTGCACCTGGGTCCTGGAGCCCTTCTCCGCCCGGTGAGTGGCAAGCAGGGTTTGGAGTTAAATGAGGGTAGGAAGGACAGGAAAGAGGAATTGGGCTCTCAGCTGGGGGAGGGGTAGGCAAACTGGAACCTACAGACACTGACCTTTGTCAGGAAGAGTGTGGCCTTCCCAGAATGGGAGGAGTAGGGCAGAGCGGGGTAGGGGGTGGGGTGCTGGGTTCTGAGGGACTGATCACAGATTTAATGGAACACAGCACAGTCCTGGTGGGCACCAAGGAAAGGGGACATGGGCTCAGGGAGAAAATGAGAAAGGAGGTATATTAGGGCTTAGGGAACACAGCAGCAAAATGGACACAGCTCCAATCCACATTCTTACCCAGTCATTCCTAGTTAGCTTAAGGTTCTGAATCCAGGAGCTGGGAAGCTGGGTCAGGCAAGCCAGGGCACAAGGAAAGGGTAATGGGAGGAGGGCTCATGCATGTTGACAGACCTACAGGAAATCCCAATATTGAATCAGGTGCAGGCCTCTTTGCACAACTTGTGAAAGAAGAAGGAAGCCATGTGGGGGGTCCCATGAAGGAACCGGAAGGGTCTGAAGAGGGGGCAGGGAGGAAGGCGTGGGCTATGAGACAGATATGGTGGGCAGCCAAGGCAAGGCACACCATGTAAGCTGGGCATCATCTCACTCAGTAGGTATCCATTCCTGGACAATTCGCCTAAGAAAGGAAGTCTCAAGAATGTTAGCCTATCTCTTTTCCTGGGAAAGCCCCGTATTTCAGACCTTGGAGTACAAAGAAAAACTCCAGGAGGATTTATATGTAAATAGGGAAAGGACGAGAGATTAATTTCTCCCATACCATCTTCTCTTAATCTTTTTTTTACTAAAGATTTTATTTATTTATTTTTAGAGAGAGGGAAAGGGAAGGAGAAAGAGAGGAGAGAAACATCAATGTGTGAGAGAGACATCAATCGGTTGCCTCTCACACACCCCCAACTAGGGACCTGGTCCACAACCCAGGCATGTGCCCTGACTGGGAATCAAACCAGTGACCTTTCGGTTTGCAGGCTGGCACTCAGTCCACTGAGCCACACCAGCCAGGGCACTTCTCTTCATCTTTTCATCATCGATCTCTAGTAGTCCAGCTTGGGTTTGTTTGGTTTTTTTTCCTAATTCCACTCCTCGATCCCACAGCCCCAGCTACCCCTCCATATATTATACATGTTTGCTAGTTCCCTATCCTGGCCCTATACCCATTTCCTCTCTCTTCTCCAGGCTTGTGCCACAACACTTCATTCTCTAACCCTTTCCAGATTTCTCCATCCAAACAACCAGGGTGGCTCAGAATCTGAGGCCAAGTAAGATGCGTGTAAACGCACATATCCTTCCCTCCAGCCCCACCAACCCAACCCCCTGCTGCTCTGGGGAGGGGGCAGGGCACCAAACTCCTATCACATCCACTGAGACACCCTGGCAAAAAGGATAGACCATATGCTACCATCACAAGAAAATGTGGGAGCACTCAGAACTTTAGCAGTTCTGGGTTGGTCAGCATCACAAGCTCTCCCAGAATCTGAAACCCCAGCCAGACAGTCTCTTCCTTAAAACTTGGGTAACTGTTCATTAGTCCTGTCACCTGCAGGACAGAGTCCAGCCCCTCCTCCTTGGCCCACCTGTGCCGCGCCCCACCCCACTCTGCCCAGAAGTGCAAGAGCCCAAGCCGCCTCCATGGCCTCAGGAAGGATTCAGGGGAGAGGCCCCATACAGGGAGCCACTCCAACAAGACAGCCTGGCCAGAATGGAGCTGACTGGTAAGAACACGCATAAGGGGCTGAGGGCCAAATCAAAACGTGGTGGAGGGGGAAAGAGAAAGGATATATGCTGCAGTATAAATTGGATAAATTGGGAAGGGGAACCCAATTTCCCAGGAATAAGGCATCAGAGTGCCAGATTTCAGGTCTGGATCCTGAGCGGAAATTCTTGGACCACCAGCCAACAATGATCTCTTCCTTATCCTCCCCTTTCAACCTTACCTCTCCTCATCTAAGAACTGGTCCTCGTGGTCATGCTTCTCCTAACTGCAAGACTAACTCAGTCCAGCCCAGCTCCTCCTGCCTGTGACCCACGACTCCTAAATAAACTGCTACGTGACTCCCATGTCCTTCACGGCAGACTGGTGAGAACTGTCCCCTAGATCCACTTAACTGGCAAGACATCCTCACTCCCATCACTCCCTCTCACTCCCTCACCCAATCACTACGCTTCCAATAGTCTTTGGTAAGACCACCACCTCCTGACCACCACTCCTGACAAGGATTATGACTTGCAATCAAACTCTCCTTTAAAAGCTCTGGTCTGATATATTACTCATAGAAGCCCCTGCTGGTCATTGGGTCACCATAAACCTCCCCATTCCAGCTCCTTTCTCTCCTCCTCCCCACCAATCTTTTTCAACAGAGTCAGTGCCCAGACATTAACCCTTTGTCCACACCTGTGCTGCTGCCTGCTGTGGACTTCAGCTTGGGAGAATGGAAAACCCAGACGGTAAGAAAGCCATCCCTTCCCTTGGTTTTTCTAAGTCCTGTCTTCATCAGTTTCCTACTGCTTCCCATGGATTCTTCAAAATTCCTGAGCTCACTGAAAATCTCTCACCTTCAGCTTGGCCAGCCTAACCCAATCTATACTCTACTATGATAATATCCTTTGAACAAGGTGATGGCTGGCAGTTCCAGCATGGTAAATAGATTCAAAGCTGAATACCACGAAAAGCTGGAGAGAATTCTCTCATGGGCCATGCCTCTGACTTATTCCCATTCAAGATTCTTAAGTTGGCATGAAGAAGTAAGATTGATCTGTTATCCACAGATGACACAAAGCTGGGAACCACTGCAAAAACAACAAAAGACAAAATCAAGATTCAAATCCCTGAAAGGCAAGGTTCAAACATGGTAAAATTTGACAGAGCTATGTAAAAAATTCCACACGTATGAAGTAATTGAAGAAAGTCATATTCCAGCTTTCAGGCCACGATGCTCCTGCTTCCCTCATAGACACTTTTAGCTCTAGAGTTTTCTCTCTCTCTTTTTTAAGATTTTATTCATTTATTTTTTAGAGAGAGGGGAAGGGAGGGAGAAAGAGAGGGAGAGAAACATCAATGTGTGGTTGCTTCTTGCGCACCCCTAACCGGGGACCTGGCCTGCAACCCAGACACATGCCCTGACTGGGAATCAAACCAGCAACCCTTTGGTTCACAGGCCAGCACTCAGTCCACTGAGCCATACCAGCCAGGGCAAAGCCACTATTTTAAAAGCTAGCAATTCTAGGCTGCTTTAGATGTTTAGCACCAACAATGTGGAAATAGTCCTCTAAAATTCTGAGTGTTAGACAGCCTCCTCTAGTTGCATGCTAATTTATTCAGAGGGATCCATTAAACTAGCATGTGTCCAGGAGGAAGCAACCTGAACAGTGAGAAGTTAGAAAACATGTGAAGAATGATGTTTTATAAAAGAAGCCTGTCTGATTAGCTAGTAGGAAGTGGCGGTCTTGTGAGATAGAAGGAAGTGCTGTAGTCTGACCCTCAGAAAAACTACTGGGAGGGAGTGCTTCTTGGTAGGTCGACTCTTCTACCCTCAAGATCCTGGGAATCCCATTCTTCCCTAGATCTAGGGGCACTGGGCCAGGGAGGGGCAGTTCCTAGAGGGGCCCTGCAGTTCCAGCTCTGCCATTTATCAGGGAGCCCTTCTCTTCATCTTTATGCTCTTTATGGTGGTCTCATCTCTACGCTGAGTGAGGAAAGAACCACATGACCCTAAGATTTTATAGCAGACATTTGCAACACTGGAACCAAGAGGTAAAAGCTATAAAAGGGAAGATTTCAGTATAATGTAAGGGGGGAAAAAAAAAAGAGAAGAGATTTTCTGACTGAAATTAAGTGTAAGACCAGGCTGGTTTACCGGACACTGGAGTTATTCGGGCAGAGGCTGATGACCAATTGTCGGGAGACTGTGAAAGAATTCCTGCACTGGGTGGGCCCTTGGTCCTGTCCAATTCTCCGCTTCTATGATTCATTCTGCTGGCTACTCCTACAGGCTCCCCACCCGCTATTAGCATGCCCTTTGAAGCAGTGCACTTCTGTCTTCCATCTCTTTCCCAGGAACAGACCAAGGCACAGGACGTTCTGGGAGCGACAGCTCTTCTGCTGGAGGGAGTGATGGCAGCACGGGGACAACTGGGACCTACTTGCCTCTCATCCCTACTGGGACAGCTTTCTGGACGGGTCCGCCTCCTCCTTGGGGCCCTGCAGGGCCTCCTTGGAACCCAGGTAAATCCCCCAGTCAAGGGAACTATAGAATTGTCCTTCTTTTCTGACTCAGTCTCCTTAGAAGACCTGAGGGAAGAGGAATGCTAGGAATCTTGAGGTAAAAAGATGACCTACTAAGAATGTTCCCTCCCAGTCATGATGCCTGGGACATAGACAAGGGAGGCATGGTATCTGGCCCAGGTCTCTGGCCTCAGGCCCATCCTCTGCCCTCAGCTTCCTCTACAGGGCAGGACCGCAGCTCACAAAGATCCCAATGCCATCTTCCTGACCTTCCAGCAACTGCTCCGGGGAAAGGTGCGTTTCCTGCTATATGCAGTAGGGCCCGCCCTCTGTGCCAAGCAGGCCCTACCCACCACAGCTGTCCCACGCAGTACCTCTCTATTCCTCACACTGAACAAGCTTCCAAACAGGACTTCTGGATTGTTGGAGACAAACACCAGTGTCTCAGCCAGAACTACTGGCTCTGGACTTCCGAAGAGGCTGCAGGGATTCAGAGCCAAGATTCCTGGTCTGCTGAACAAAACCTCCAGGTCCCTAGACCAAATCCCGGGACACCTGAACGAGACACATGGACCTTTGAATGGAACTCATGGACTCTTTCCAGGACCCTCACCCAGGGCCCTGGGAGCCCTGAACATTCCTCCAGGAGCTTCAGACACAAATTCCCTGCCACCCGACCCCCAGCCAGGATATTCTCCTTCCCTAACCCATCCTCCCCCTGGACAACATACACTCTTCTCCCCTTCACCCACTTTGCCCGCCCCCACGGTCAAGCTCCAACTCCCTCTTCCCGACCCCTCTGCGATCATGCCCAACCCGACCGGTCCTCTTGGAACTGCAGCGCACCCTCACTTCCAGGACCTGTCTCAGGAACAGTGAGGTCCTCAGGCACTGCCAACACCAGCCCTGTCCCCTCTCCCCCGTGTAGTTCTCTCACCTGGATGAGAGCACTGGGAGACAACTACAACCCTGCCAGAGTTCCTGCTTTCACCTGGAACACCAAGCCCTGGTAAAGGTGAATACACAGGACGGAAACTGGGATCATTTTCCACTGTTTGAAACAACAGAAGCTATTTTTTTAAGCTATCAATAATATTCAGCAGAGCAGCTAGTTATCTTTGGTCTATTTTCCGCACAAATGTACAAATTATGAATTCTCCATATGCTTTTTCATATGATAAGTCCTCAAAGGCCTGGACTGGCTTGACCCCTGAAGAGAGATAGAGACTAATCTTATGTGAGAAAAACAGAAAAACGAGCTTTGGTTTTCTATTAAAAACTAAGGTTAGTCTCTTTACCCCCTTTACCATCATTCCCAATAGGACTCTGGTCTCCTTTTCTTGGGAGATTCTTACTCTTGAGAAATGAGTGAGAAGTTGTCTCCCAAAAAGAGTGCCCCCTACATAGTAGACAAAACTGAGCCTGGATAAATAAAGAATGAATGAGAGTACCCAAAAGCTACCCGAAAAGAAAGAGCACCACGTTCATCTCAGGGGGAAGTAGCTCTGCCCCTCCCTAAAAAAAGAAAAGAAAAGAAAAGCTAACAGGAAGTCTAGGAGTGCCTCACACCTCAGGTAAGCCTGTGCAGACAGTTCAGTCAAGAGGAGACCTGGATGTGACAGCTGAGCAAACAGCAAGAGCTTCAGCAGCTCAGTGGGAAGCTTCCCCAGGCTTGGGTTCCTGCCTCCCTCCTGTGGAGGTCAGGGGGAAGTGCAGGAAGTGCCCTGAGTCAGTCTCCTGGGGCTCACACAGCAGGAGAGACAAGTACAGCTCAAGTGCAAGTCGAAGGCTCATTTCCCGATTCCCAGAAGTGAATGGTATCTAAAAAGCAACGTTGTGTGACAGCTGAAACTTTGGGAGGAGATCTCTAGAAAGAAGCCAGGGTTATGGGGCTTTGCCAATAAATGTCATCTTGGTGCTTAGGAAGTTTATATTGCCCAAAACAAAAACTCCACTGCAAAGGTCAACACTACCTCCAGAGGCTCCTGTAGGGAAAACTAATGAAAAGGTTTACCTCTTCCTCCCTACCAAAAGGAGAGGAAAGGCTACTGTGCAGATGTAGGTAGAGAAGCCAGGAACCCAGAGTTTTAGACACTGCCACAAATGCCCCAGGATCACTGGCGACATTCTAAAACAGAATGAAAGTCAGTGTGCCAGGAACCTTAAGTATATTACGTTTTTAAGACTCACGTGACTCTTTAAGGCAGTTGGTATCCTCTCTATTTTATAGATGAGGAAACCAACCGAGGCTCAGAGAAGCCAGGTAAGTTACCAAAGTTTTCACAGCCTGTTGAGTAGGGAAGGAAGAAACAGCCGAGGCTGACAGTCTGGAGCCCATACTGTCCCCAGTGCAGTACACTGTCCCATATATTACTCAGTGACTCTATTTATTGGTAAAATTTCCCAAGTCATTGAGGGGTACATACATCAACAGCTCAAAGAGCTCTGTGTAGAAAACCAAAGTGCTGAGTAGGGGTGACCAGTTTAGACATCTCCAGGTGTCCCTCCCCCACAACATGAACAGAACAGTTGTCATGAAGAAGGAATCAACAAATGCACAAAGCTTAAAAGTATTGTTCAGATCTCGGATGGTGTCAGTTTTTTCATGGGAAAGAATCAGTTCATTCGCACTACAAATTCCAGGAGGCAGTCAAGGGATTTGGTAAGTGGAAATTTTAATTTACTGCAGTACTGAGGTAGATTAAATCTAACAATCAAATGAAACCCACTGTGGTACATGAAATAGGCAGCACCCAGGACCAGATATGCCAAAGGGACCAGACAAAAAATTAGGGATTCTCAACACAGTCAGATGAGACAAATAGCAAAACTGCAAAAGGCATGTAGCCAAAAGTTCGGGCTTCCAGTATGGGCATTTGACTTACTCCAGAGCAAAAGCAAGTGAATTAATCTGCCCCAGCAGAAGATCTAACCCATTCCCAAATCATTCTGTCTCTTCTTCCTTTTACATACACACACATACATACACAGTTACAACCAGAGCACTCCTATCTCTATTCAACTACATGCCAATTCTTTCTTCTACCACCCCAGAGCAGCTAGGACAGTCTGCTCTGCCACCCACAAACTACTACTGGTAATTAGGTTCTCTCACTAAATTCATCCTTCTCCATCCGCATCTACCCCCCCACCCCAAATTTGATTCCATAGAAAGGTTCTAGGATTCCATAAAAATTCATCCCAACCCCCACTACGTTTCCAGTTTCCCTCCCCACCCTCCCTGCCCCATACTAGGGCAAAAGAAACACCTTTACCTGCCCCCTGCAGGGATCATTCATTTTCAACGCATTTCCCTAAATACTCTAACACCTCATGAAAGACCTGAAAATGATGGGGAAGGAGATACCCCAGGCATCCCACCAGGGAACCAGCTCCCCTGGCAAAAGGAGAGATCAAAAGAGACTACGGCTTAATACACACAATCTCCCTGGGTAGTTACCCTGATTTTCCCAGGGGACATCAGAGTCCTCGGTACTTTCTCAGAGCCCTCAGAGCCCTTGAATGCCAGGCTGAAGAGGCAGCTCCTATGCAGGAGTCCTTGCAAGCATCACCATTTCCCCAACAGAGTTCTTCCCCCACTCTCAAGTTAGTGACCGTGGTCAGGCTGCTGCATTGTCCCAGGGACTGGCACTGGCCTGCCAACCTCATTGGTATTAGTGCCCTGTCCACTTCACTGGTCTGTGCGGTGGCTCTCTGTTCAGTGCCACTGGTAAGAAACACCACTTACCCTCCCTCCAGGTCACCACTAGAATACAGAGCAGTCAGCTAGCTGCTCCACCTGCTCCCCAACCACCAAATGCACTCTCCCTATTCTCTTCATAGTCGTGTCCCACGCTTACGTCTAAAAGCCTCTACCCAAAGCTTCCGCAAAAATGATGAACATTTCCAAGCTACACAAGTGACTTGTTCAAGTCAACATCACTTGATTTCTTAAGACTTAAAGTGTTGGAAGGACACGAGGAGGGCTCCTCGCCAGCTCAAAACTCTGTACCAAACAGGTGTTATCTTCTGGGCTGGGAGTGGCCCCAGGAGCCAAAAGCACGACACTCTCTCAAACAAAAAATCACATTGCAGGATAAATGTTGGGGACAGTCAGCCAGCAGTCTGAGAAATCGTGAGCCCAGGTACCAAAAGGCTGTGACAGAGCCGTCACCTCCCACGTGATCATCAGGCTACGGGCCAGGGACATAATACACCACAGGCAAATTGGAAAGGAAAACGATTTTAAAGTAAATGGAAAAAAATCTCTAAGAGAAGGAAACGTCTGAAAAAAGTAAAGTTTAATTTAAAAAAATCATATACACAAAACAACTTCTGATTCATTTTAAACTCTCCCACAGGCGAGTCAGTTTTCCACTGAGTCCGACCACCTGCAGACACATCCACGCCTTTGAGTGGACGGAGAGCCGGCCCCCCAAGCAGCCGAGCAACAGCACCTGCTGCTCAGGCTTGAACAAACGTCCACAACCTGAGCGACCAAGCCGCAAGGCTGGCTTCCCAGGCGGCTCAGAAGGCCAGTTTCTTCATCAGCAGATAAACTCTGGAATCCACTTCAAATCCATGCAGGTTGTTGGCATCACCCTGCAGCCTCATGAGCAGGCCCCCATAGGACACGTAGGCAGAGCTGAAACAGAAGGACCAGTCTTGTGAGTCTAAGCTTTGGGGCAGCTGTTACTCAGCAGCTCTCTAGCCCGGCCTAAGAAAACAAGGCACCTTCTTAATGCTTTGTCATTAGGAACCAAAATTCAAACAAAGATGAATGCACAGACATGTGCAAGGCATGTTCTTTATATTAGTGAAGGTGGGAAATACTACATGCCCAGAATAAAGGAAATGGTCAAATCAATTAAGATATACCCATTTACTGGAATGTTATACAGCTATGAAAATGCTTAGAAAAGCTTTCAACTGACATGAGGAAACATGTTTTACATAACATTATTAAGCAAAAAGAGCAGAACACATTGTAATAAACAACATGATCTCAAAGCAAAAAGCACACGGAAAAAAACCCTTAATTATTTAGAAATGTTTATGTAAAAGGTTCCCTCTGGGTATGGAATTATAGGTGACGTTTTCCTTCTTGACATTACTTCTCTGCTTTTCATATTTCCTACAAAGGGCACATATTGTTTTAATAAGATTTTAAAGAAAAGAAAAAATAGCTGGGCAGGGAAACCAAAGAACTAGGGATTGGGTTGCAGAGTAGGAACATATACACACACGCCTAGCAGTTTAATTATTTAACGCTGCATTTATTTCCTGTTGAAGAAACCCTCCTTTGCATTGCACACAGCAAGACTGTCAGTTTCTCATCTGGGCCACCAGAGCAGAGGCCCGGACAAAGGGCAAAGCGAGCAGCCTACATTTCAGACTGAAAACTGTTCCCACAAGTTTCTTTCTGGGCCCCGCTCAGGTCTGAGGTGCTTGCGGAGAGACACCCAGCACAGGACGCAGAAGCACGGCCCGAATTCTCAGAGCAGGGTGGGATGAAAGGGTTATCACAAGACCAAGGGACTTACAGACGTGTTGCTGCTTCAGTAGAAGTCTCGTCTCCCTCAATCCTGTACACTTTCCCATACATTACATACTCAAATTGGTCAGCCCTGTAGAACAATAGTGGCAGTTATTCTTAAAAATAGTTAACTATAACAAGAGGTTCTTTAAAAGTGGTAACTGCTAAATAAGTGCCAGCATTATAACAATAGGCTCCTTTTTATTTTTTTCAATTTTTTAATTGATTGATTTTAGAGGGGAGGGGTGGGGAGAGAGAAAAAAAAAAACATCAACTTGTTGTGCCACTTATTTATGCATTCATTGGTTGGTTCTTATATGTGCCCTGACCAGGGATCGAACCCACAATTTTGGAGCATCATTATCATGCTCTAACCAACTGTGCTACCCCAGCCAGGGCACAACAGGCACTTTCCAAACACAATGTCTTTTAGTCCTCACAGCAAACCCATGTGCTAGGTACGAACACCTGTCTTTTACTGGTAAGGAAACTGCATCTGAAAGAGGTTAAGGTTATTCAACAAATGAGTGGTAGATCTGAATTCAGTGGGGCTCCAAACTCCCATCACACCAAACTCCCCACCCGGACCCAAGGCCCACACAACCTACATCACTCAGTGATCATTTCCTCAGCCATCAAACAGCTAAAACTCACAAGCATGCCATCACTGCTCTGGATAAACACCTGGTTGTTTAAATTCTTACTGCAGCAGCTTCCTTAAAATTCTTCAGATTATAAACATTTATTCCACGAATTAAATAAAGGTTTTTTTTATACCATTTATCTACTTAGTCCTCGGGCATAGTTCAAGTATTCCCTTCTCCACTCCCTCACCTGGAAGGTCTATCATCTGTAGGGTTGTATTCACCATCATCCAGAGTACCATCTTCATACAAGGTACTAGCTATGACCAACCGGAACTTGTCCCCTGAAAGTAATGGCAATATCTGCGGGTGAAGAATAGCTGAAATGGCAAAAGTCTCCTATTTATTGTCTGTGTTCAATACTTACCCAAGTCTACAGGGTAAATCTGAATGTTTACATCTAAGATAAGGTCCATCTTGAAAGATTCACTCTCACAATGCAGTCGAGACACTGGAGAGAAGTAGAGAAATGGGGGCAAGGTTAATTGCCTGACCCAGACCCACCCTTGCAGACCCCACTTTGGGGGCCGTATGCAACAGAAGAGCCAATGCAAACCAGTCTGTATCTTCTGGCCTCTCATCTGCCCTCACAGAAGTGCAGGCTCAATCAGAACCAGACATGCAAGAACGAAAGGGGAGAAAAACTATGTCAAGTGGACACAATCCCCACAAAACAATCCAAAGTCCTCCGGTAACAAATAATATCTAGATTCTAGGCCTGCCTGGGTGATTGAGAAACAACCTGACTTTGGGCAAGTTATTCATTCATCCAAAGGTTTTGTCTTTCTGTGCCAGGTGCTGTGCTGAGGGGATTATCAGGACATGTAAGAAGTGGCATTTGTCTTGAAGAACATCTCAGTCTCCAGGTTAAGGGTGAGAAACCAGAGAGGAACAATTAATGATCAATGACAGAATAAAGAGCAACTCTTTATCATTCCAAGCAGTCAACTCTCACTCAGGGAGTGATTCACACAGAGCTAAAGAGCCTAAGGACAACGCAAGCATACAGGTGAGAAGGACCTTGACTTTGGGTAATGGGCACACGATGCAGTATGAAGATGATGTTTTGTTGAGTTGTACACTCGAAATCTGTATGGCTCTGTTAACCAATGTCACCCCAATAAACTCAATAAAAAATTAAAACGGCCCTGGCTGGTGTAGCTCAGTGGATTGAGCGCGGGCTGGGAACCAGGCAGTCCCTGTTCGATTCCCAGTCAGGGTGCATGCCTAGGTTGCAGGCCAGGTCCCCGTGAGGGCCATGTGAGAGGCAACCATACATTGCTGTTTCTCTCCCTCTCTGTTTCCCTCCCTTCCCCTCTCTCTAAAAATAAATAAAAATAAAATCTTAAAAAAAATTTTAAAACGAACAAAAGGATATAGGTTCCGGTGTCAGATTACTGGCTGTGAAGCCTTGGGTGGGTTACTTAACTACTCCGAGAAAAATGGGTAAGACACCACCTACCTCATGGAGACTCTTGAAAGAAATAAGACAAAGCGTGTAACGTGCACCGTACAGCGCCTAGCACACAGTGGGCAGCGATTACTAGCACCACCATAACAGGCCACTCAGGTACCGGGGCACAGTATGTGTGAACCCAAGGAGAGCTCGGAGTCTCCGTTCTCTCATCTATAAAACGTTTCCTGAGGGAGGGGTTCCTACATCAGGACCCGCACGTAGGAGCAGGCAACATGAACTGGGTGGACCAGAAGTCCAGCGGTGTGTCCCCAAGGACCAGATGAGCCCCTTACCCCAAACCGCCTTTACATACCTTACTTACCTCGGTCAAACTTCTTGCCCTCTGGGTCAATGTCTTTCACATCAAAAATATCTTCAAACAGAATGCCCGCCATGGTGAAAGGGTAGCACAGGGGGCTGAGCGCGCAGCCACGACTAAGGGGTACGCGCAACCCCCCGCGTGGAGAAAAACAAGGGAGAGAGGAAAAGGCAGGGACTGAAGAGCAGCAGCAAGGTAAAAGCAGAACGCATGCGTACGGACAGGCAGTCAGGCAGCCACTTCCGTCACCCGCCTGTCGGGGCTTCCCAACTTCCGCTTCGAACGACTGTTTCCGAAAGCTTTCAGAAATTTGAGGGCGTGTCCAGATTCAGATAACTCCGCCCCGGGGCGGGATCACCATAGATGGGCACCACCTCCCGTCGAGGTGGCGTGGTTTCCAACCTCTGCTGAAGCTCTACTGCGCCCTCTTCAGGGTTCCTGTCGGAAAAACTGGAATGTATGGGGGCCTACCTCAGCCAGGGACCTTGATCCTTGGCCCAGAGAAGCCCGGCCCTAGCCCTACCTTGCTGGTCTGCTCACCAGACGAGGGCACAGTCCGCGCCAAGAAAGGGCGGAGCAGAACACCGCCCACAGAGCGCCGGTTCCGCCGGGCGCAGTAACCAGCCCCTCCAGCTGGCACCAAGGCCCCTCAGGCCGGCCCGGGCCAGCTCGGCCCTGCGGGATGTCACCCGAGCTGGGTCCTTTCAGTTTGGGAATTTACCATGATGTCACTATGGGGAAGAGGAAAGCCTGCACTGTCCCCTCCCCTGGTACTGTACCCTCCCCACCACGGTCCTCTTCCCCTGAGCCCTGCTCTCTTCACCCACAGCGCCCCACAGCCTGGCATTGACCCCATCACACTGCCCTCCTGAACACTGACCTTTCCTCCTCCACAGTGCTCTTCCTTTGGACACCTGATCCCCTATGTGCCCGCTCGTCCTGGCCCTGGCCTCTCCCATTGATACTCTTACCTTGCATTGCCCCTTACTCTTGAGCGCTGGCTCCTCACACTGCCCTCTTCTTGGGCACTGTCCCCCTCCTCCGGGGCACCACCTCTGCTTCCCACATGTCCCTTCATCCTGGTACTGCCTCCTCCAACACATTGCCTATTTCCTGGGCACTGGCCTCTCCTGACACTATCTCTGACACACACACAGCCCAGCCACCCCGTGTTCACACCACCCTCTGCTCTACCCTTCTCTGGACCTTGATAGAGAACCAAGAGCTTCATCAGGCCATTCCCCCTTAGTAGCGAGACGTCAGAAGCTACTCGGGTTTCTCCTTGGGCCCTGCCAGGAAGAAGCGACCTCTGCCCTCCCCCACCCCAACGCCTGCCTCCCAGGAGCGGCCCCTCCCGCACCTAGACCTCCCGTCCTTGGGGCCTCACTCTTTCCCTCACCGCCTCCACCCCGCCCCTCTTCCCTCACACCCCGCAGTCCAGGTTGCTCCAGGTGCACTTCCCTGGGAGAGCCGCGGGGGACGGGGTGGGGGAGGAGGAAGGAAGGGGATGAGAAAGACTGAGGATCACAGCTCCGAACATTCCCCCCCGCTCCCGGACCTAGTGACCCCCTCCGAGTCCCCACAACTTTGCTTCTCATTCTCGACGGAGCAGCGGCGCATCTGAGCCGCTGGCCCCCCTGGAGAAGCAAGAGAGGGCACTATTCCAGAGAGAGAAATTAGGGCCTGCTGAGCTGATTTAGACTGCTCTGCCGCCCCTCGCCCCAGGCCCTACTGAGCCCCGGCGTCTCCAGTCTCCCGCCCGGGAGCCCGGAGCTGCAGACCCGGCCCAGCGCCTCCACGTGCCAGCGGACCCGCCCCCACTCTGGCACCTGGCGGCCCTCTCCTACTCCAGCCTCTGCGGAGAGGGGTCCTGGGCTAGCGCGTTCCAAGCGCCCCCTACCGCCTCTTTCAAGCCTGGGAGGCGTCCCCAAGGCAGACCCCGACCGGGCTGGGCCGGCCCCAGTGGATGGGCCGGCGGGCGGAGCAGCACCGAGGGCACCGCCCACGGCCCGCCCGCCGAGGAGGGGACGCGAGCGGGAGGCTCTGCACTCGGCCACCCGGGCTGCGGGGACGGGACGGGTGCCGGCGCGGGCTCTGCGGGCGGGTTGCCGAATCCAGGCCGGAGCCCGACCGCAGCGGGAGGCCGGAGGGCTGTGCGCGGAGATGGCGGCCGCAGTGGCCGCGGCGGCGGAGGAAGGGATGGAGCCGCGGGCTCTGCAATACGAGCAGACCCTGGTAAGTGAAGCCGAGCAAAACCCAGATGGGTGCGCTCAGGACTGCTGCTCCTGGTTACCTTTAGAAGCGAGAGGACAGAGGGGCCTATCCTAATCTGCCCCAGCCTTGTGAGCTTGGGAAACTGAGGCTCGAGGACCTGAGAGGCTGGAGGGCTAAAGGACAGGCTGCATGCAAGTTTCTGGGTGAGGCTCGGGACCTGCAGAGGACAAGATCAGGTGCTTGTCCCAGGTGTCCTTCCTTTCCTCTACCTCCTCCGCCACCACGTTTTCTTTGCTCCTCCCCCCGACCACCTGGGCCCAAGTCTCAGCACCCCACTTCCCCTCCCCAGCACCACTCACACCCGTTGAACATTCTCTCTCTACACTCCTATCTCCACCATCCAGGACATTTCCTCTCTGTCCCCAGTAAGTGCATTTTCTGTGCTAGACACAGAAACATCGGTGAGCACAGAAAGACGTCCAGACCCGAACCCAGACCCTACCCCGTCAGGCTGGCAACCCAGCATTGGCGGAACCACTCTATCTAAACGGGTGTGGGGACTGGACCTTTGTCCATGCTTGCTCTGAGTATCCAGCCCCCACCCACCCCAGGGGTGTCCCTTGACCTCATTATAAGCCAGGGTCCTGGGTTCTGAGCTGACTCATGGCCAGCCCCTTCTGTGTCACTGGGGTGGGGGACCCAAACTCTAGGGAAGGTCTTCTTTTTAAACAGCCAGTCCTGAAATTTGCCCAGGAAGGAGACAGGGAGGGAGGGAATCTCTCCAGGAGGAGTGAGCCCCCGGGCTGTAATTGAGGCTGGGAGGTGCCCAGTTAAGAGAGGGAGTGACTGGATGAAACAGGATGGCAGGGAGAGGTGGCAAGGGTGGAGTAGAGCAAGGGTGTTGGGGGAAGCCGTCCTGTAAAGTGGGAGGTGTCCATCCGCACAGGCCAAGAATGGGGCATTGGTCAAGGAAGCCAGGTACCTGGCCCTGAAATGTTGCACCAGTCCCATCCCTATCTCCTTCGCCTGGTCTTTATCTCTAGTATGAGTTCTCAGGCTCTCTCCCGGGCACTCTCTGCTCCAGTCTCTCCCTTCTCCTCCTGATTCCTTTGTCTTTCCCTCACAGGCTCACCTCCCACTCTGACACTGTGTCTGCCTCTTTATACTCTTTTTTTCTCTCCCTTCCTCCTCCCTTTTTCTCCCTTCTCTTCTCTGCTCCTTCTCCAGGCCTCTCTTTTCCCCCTCTTCCTCCTCTCCCTGGTTCCCTCTCCTCCCTTTCCACCCTCTCTATCTCACTCTCTCTCTGTCTCTATCTTTCCCTTCCTCCTCCCGCCGCCCCCCCACCCAGCCCCAACAGGAGCCCTTTGTGTCTCAAAGCTCTGCGGGTGGCAGCCGGAATATACTGCTCCCCACCCCCCAACACACGCCCAGCTTGGCAGGTCTAGCCATGGCTCGGAAACTCTCCCGTCCCATCACCCCAGCATCCCCAGTCACAGCCCAGCCATCAGTTTCTGCTGTCCCTCAAACCACCACCGCTGGACGCAGGGCAGCTCCAGAGTGGGCTGAGGCCACCAAGCACTCCCCACCCACCCAGAGAGACTTTCCACTCCCAGCTGGACTGGCAGGCTGGTGTTTTTTGTGATGGGGGGGGGGGATGGAGAATAGGAACAAGGGGATTAGGGTGGGTGGAAGGGGTACAGCTGAGTCGGTCACAGGCCAGAGGCCCAGCAGAAACGTGATAAGGATTGAGGCCCCGCCTGCTCCTAGGCCCAACTCAGCTGCCCCCAGCTCCTTGAGGGCCTTATTGTTCCCCAGATGCCCTTGACCATCCCTTAGTCTCTGACCTTCCCTCTTCCCACTTTCAGACTTCCTTAGGTTTTTCCATCTCTCCTCCTCTGGGACATTCCCTCCCACTCTTCCTCACTAGCCCTCCCTCCCTCAGGCCTGTGAGAAGAGGGCTGATTATTCTGCCACCCCCAGAGCTGTGTTCCCTGTACCTTGGCTGTCCCCATCACTCTGGCCAAGCCAGTCCCCACAGTCTGCAATGTGCATTGTTCCCACACCCCAAGCCCAAGTGGGACCTGTGGGTTCAAGTGGGTGTATATAATACGGGGGCCGGGAGAAGGGGAGCTGAGACTCTCCCTGAATCCTCTCTCAGCTTGCACGCAGAGCTGCTAACCCATCTTCCCCATTGCTCAGATGTATGGCCGGTATACTCAGGACCTTGGGGCCTTTGCCAAAGAGGAGGCTGCTCGGATCCGCCTGGGAGGGCCTGAGCCCTGGAGGGGTCCGCCTTCCCCTTCTGCTCTCCCAGAGCTCCTGGAGTACGGACAGAGCCGTTGTGCCAGATGCCGCAGTGAGACTTGGGTTGGGGCAGGGGGTCTGGCTGTGCTGTGCTGGGGGCACAGAGGCCATTCACAACAGCTTCCCACTGTGGGGTGGGGGAGGCAGGGGTAGGAGCACCCTGGTGTCAACCTCCTCCTTCTCCCCTTCCCTGCCCCCAGTCTGTTCAGTACGCTGTCATAAGTTCCTAGTGTCCAGGGTCGGTGAAGACTGGATCTTCCTGGTCCTGTTGGGCCTTGTCATGGCGCTGGTCAGCTGGGCCATGGACTATGCCATCGCTGCCTGTCTGCAGGGTAAGCACAAGGGCTGGCAGGGGAGGGCGGGGAAGCACCAGTCTGCCCCCTCCGTGCCACACTTGTCCAAGTGTGTCAGCTACTTGGCCAGCCCGAGTGCCCATCTTCAGACATAATCGCTGCCACTCCCACAGGCCACTCCTTTTTGCCTCCCCTCCAGCTGACCCTCTTACCTACAGTGATCTCCATCCCACCAACGGCCCTCCCTCTAGGGCCCTTTGTACTCAGGCTCTGTGTGATATGCCCTGGGGGACAGGGTGTTATATCTGTATGTCCCAGTGGCCAGGCGGGGACTGGGTGTGCACCTCAGGGTGCAGCGGCATGTCCTCTCCCCACAGCTCAGCAGTGGATGTCTCGGGGCTTGAACACCAGCCTCTTGCTCCAGTACCTGGCCTGGGTCACCTATCCTGTCGTCCTCATCACTTTCTCAGCTGGATTCACACAGATCTTGGCCCCTCAGGCTGTCGGTACTGTGGGAGAGACGGGGAGGGCAGGGGTGGAAGCTCCTGAAGTGGGCACATCAAATTACTCTCCTGGGACTGTCCACTCTCCAGGGTCTGGCATCCCTGAAATGAAGACCATCTTGCGGGGTGTGGTGCTAAAGGAATACCTCACCCTCAAGACCTTTGTAGCGAAGGTCATCGGGCTGACCTGTGCCCTGGGCAGCGGGATGCCCCTTGGCAAAGAGGTAACTGCAGGTTGGGGCATGAAGGGGTCCCACCCCAGGGGTGGGGGAGAAGCCAGGCCGGGGTCAGGGTGTGCTCCCTCCCCACTCATTGCCCGCCCCTGCCCCCAGGGCCCCTTTGTGCACATTGCAAGCATGTGTGCCGCGCTGCTCAGCAAGTTCCTCTCCCTCTTTGGGGGCATCTACGAGGTAAGGGCGACCCTGGAGCAAGGTAGAGGAGAGGGATGGGCTGCTGAGCTCGGCTGACTCTCCTCTTCACCACTCCCGCCAGAATGAGTCCCGGAACACAGAGATGCTGGCCGCGGCCTGTGCTGTGGGAGTGGGCTGCTGCTTTGCGGCACCCATTGGAGGTAAGCAGCCATTCCAGCCCCCAGGATGCCCTTGGCCTCACCTCCTTTGCCCTTCTCATCTAGCTCTGAGTCCTGAGGTCAGGCCCAGACCTCAAGCGGTGCTCTCCCTGCCCCCACCCCCCGCAGGCGTTTTGTTCAGCATTGAGGTCACCTCCACCTTCTTCGCAGTGCGGAACTACTGGCGGGGCTTCTTTGCTGCCACCTTCAGTGCCTTCATCTTCCGGGTGTTGGCAGTCTGGAACCGTGATGAAGGTAGGTGGGGATGCGGGGAGCCCCGGAGATGGCTCAGGCGGGGCATTCAGCGCCACACCTGCCTCCCTCTGCTGCTCTGCCTTCCCCTCAGAGACCATCACAGCTCTCTTCAAAACCCGGTTCCGGCTTGACTTTCCCTTCGACCTCCAGGAGCTGCCGGCCTTTGCCGTCATCGGGTGAGGAGCTGAGGGAGCTGGGGCCTGCAGGAGGGGAGGAGGTCAAAGAGGGAAGACCCTGTTTCACAATGACGCTTCTTCCCTCTCCAGTATTGCCAGTGGCTTTGGAGGAGCACTCTTTGTCTACCTGAACCGGAAGATTGTCCAGGTGATGCGGAAGCAGAAAACCATCAACCGCTTCCTCATGAGGAAGTGAGTCGACTTTGGGCTCCTCTCTGGGCTGCTCTGGGTTGTGTGAGGGTCACAGTGGGGCGAGTGGGGCGGGCAACAGAGACGCTGGCATACAGTGGCCCAGTCAAAAACAGACACTCCATTGAGAAAACCAGCCAATGGTGTTTTCTAGGTGGACTGAACACTTTGGCTCTTATGTGAATTACCTAAAAATTGGCACTTTTGAACTTTATCTCTGGAGCACAGCTCTCTCCATTGTGCCCTGAAGACTGGGAGTGGGGAGGCCTGAGACGTGACTTTTGTTGGGACTGACGTCCTTCAGGGAAAGGGCAGCCAGCTGAACCTGCTCCCTATGGCACCTTCAGCCAGCTTCATAAGTGGCCCCGGCTTCCTCCCTAACACTGACCTTCAGTCTAAGTCTCCACAGAGAAACAGAGGCAGAAACCTCTCCACTCTCATACAATGCGCCCTTCAGCTAGGGCTTCTGAGGGCAGGGGGAGGAGACACAGCTCAGAGGTGTCCCGAAGAGGGCAGGAGGGGGAGGACTTTCTGCCACTGCTACCCACTTACGGAGTCCGGAGCCAAGAGAAAGTTGTTTGGGCCCGTAATAACCCCGGATGGCCATCACCCTTGGGGCCATCATCATGAACAGCAAAGGGGACCTTCTCTCAGAACCGTGTACTCTCATATAAGAGCCAAGGCTTTGCTGCGACCTCAGCCCTCAGGTGTGTGAGGGCACCCAGCCCTCACCAGTCCGTGGTAAGTGCGCCGCCCACATCTGATGCTGTGAACCTGCATCTCTAGACGCCTGCTCTTCCCGGCTCTGGTGACCCTGCTCATCTCCACTCTGACCTTCCCCCCTGGCTTGGGACAGTTCATGGCCGGACAGGTAATCCCAGGCAGAACAGGAATGTATGCTTTTCCCTTGGGATGCCTCCCTTCTAAAGTCAACAGCCCTGTTCTCCCATGGGTCCCTCCCTTCATCCTGTCTGTTCCCCAGCCTGAGGCACCCTTTTCACCTATAGCTCTCACAGAAAGAGACGCTGGTCACTCTGTTTGACAACCGGACGTGGGTCCGCCAGGGCCTGCTGGAGGAGTTAGAGCCGCCCGGAACCTCTCAGGCTTGGAGCCCACCACGTGCCAATGTCTTCCTCACCCTCGTCATCTTCATTCTCATGAAGGTGGGCTCCTTTCAGGTGTACAGCTGTTGCTTCCATAGGCTTGCGAGGCGCCAGGCCCCCGTCCCAGCTCTTTCCAGTATTAACTCGCTCAAGCCTTCCAACAGTGCTGTGGAGAGGTACTATTAGCACCGTCCCCGCCCCCACCCCTCGCCCCGTGTTAAAGATGGAAGTTGGGATGTAAAGGGGTTGTAGTTGGCCCAACGTCACATAGCTAGTGGCAAAGTGAGAATCTGAACCCAAGCCACCTTGTTCTGGAGTTCTTCATCCTGTCACCTCTGGGCGATCCTGGGGCAACTGGGAGGTTCATTACCAGACAAACAATGAAGGCTCCTTGGGGTGGAGCTGGGGCTGCCTGACATCAGGTGGTGCCTCTGCCTGTCTGAACTGCCTCCTGCCTGCAGTTCTGGATGTCTGCACTGGCCACCACCATCCCAGTGCCCTGTGGGGCCTTCATGCCTGTCTTCGTCATTGGTGAGTCCTCAGTTGCCTGTTCTCCCCACCTGCACCCTTCCCACCCTCTGGGTCTCCCCTGGCCATCCCTTCTCTGCCTGGGAGCGGGTTTCGGTCCAACCCCAGCCCCAATGCCCACCCCTACAGGACTGTCCCCTACACTGAATGACCCACTGGCCCCTCCCCCACCCTCTGACCCTCTCTCTTCCTAGTGCCCCCACCCTCCCCCTCCACTGCCTGTTTCTCTTCCCACCCCCCTCCCTGAAGGAGCAGCATTTGGGCGTCTGGTGGGTGAGAGCATGGCCGCCTGGTTCCCAGATGGGATTCACACGGACAGCAGCACCTACAGGATTGTGCCTGGGGGCTATGCAGTGGTGGGTGAGTGCTCCAGGTCCCCATCTGTCCTGGAAGACCCTGGTGGGGCCCCAGGGTCTGAGGCTCTGGTGCCCCCTGCTGACAGAAACCAGGCTTCCTTCAGATGCAGAACCCCAGTTCCCAGGACTGTCCGTACTGGGCAGCCCTGAGGACACCCACAGCCTGTCCTCAGGTGGGGAGGGTCATCTGGTCCCTGGGCACCCTGAGGGGACTAAAGATGGCTGTCCCCAGGGGCAGCTGCGCTGGCAGGAGCAGTGACCCACACAGTGTCCACGGCCGTGATCGTGTTTGAGCTCACAGGCCAGATCGCCCACATCCTGCCTGTCATGATCGCTGTCATCCTGGCCAACGCCGTCGCCCAGAGCCTGCAGCCCTCGCTCTACGACAGCATCATCCGGATCAAGAAACTGCCTTACCTGCCCGAACTGGGCTGGGGCCGCCACCAGTACGGAGGGCTGGGCAACAAAGGGGGTGTGGGTGCGGGGCGGAAGGTGTCCTAGGACCCCTCACACCCACCTCCAGCAAGATCCTCAGTCAGTGAAGCTGGGAGACCGGCCACCTTGCTCCTTCCTGGCCTGAGCTCCCCTTGGCCATACCCTGGGGGAGCCCTTGTCGCCATGGGTTCTGGGGCTTCCTCATGGCCCCGAGATGGTAGTGCTCCACGCTGACCACAAACCAAGTGCCTCTCACTGCCCCCAGGCAGTACCGGGTTAGAGTGGAGGACATCATGGTGCGAGATGTTCCCCACGTGGCCCTCAACTGCACCTTCCGGGACCTGCGGCTGGCACTGCACAGAACCAAGGGCCGCATGTTGGCCCTAGTAGAGTCCTCTGGTGAGACCAGCAGGGGCCCCTGACGCTATGAGCATCTCCCAGGGTCCCTGCTCTGGAAGAGGGAGGGAACAGGAGTGCAGGACCAGTCTCCTTGGTCCCGAAGGGCATAGCCAGCCTTTGCCAGTCAGGGCTTTCTCTCTCTGTCCTTTCGCCTATGTCCAAAACCCCACCCTGGTGTAGGAGAAGGCTGGGGGCTGGGGAACGGGCCTCACCATCGGCTCCAGAGTCCTCCCGCCTACTCTCCCCAGAGTCGATGATCCTCCTGGGCTCCATTGAGCGCGCACAGGTGGTGGCGCTGCTGGGGGCCCAGCTGAGCCCAGCCCGCCGGCGGCAGCACAGGCAAGAGCGCCGAGCCGCGCAGACCCCTCCGCCGCCCGAGCAGGAGAGCCTCCCCAGCCCCGAGACCTCTGTCCGTTTCCAGGTGAGGGGACAGCCCTACGCAGTCACACAGACTTCCTCCTCAGTGTTGCCCTGCGTACTGACCAGGAGGGTGACCTACAGGCGTTCCGGGGCCGCAGACTCACCGGCCCCTCCTGCCCACGCAGGTGAACACCGAGGACTCCGGCTTCCCTGCTGCCCGCGGAGAGACTCACAAGCCCCTGAAGCCTGCTCTCAAGAGGGGGCCCAGCCACTCCATGAGCCTCGGGGAGAGCCCCCCAGGTGAGCCCAGCACCCACTAGCACCTGCCTCCGCCCTCCTCCAGCATAGCCAGAGCCGAGCCTCGGAGACTGCACGAGGGCTGGGGCGCACCCCTGCTAAGAGGCTACCCGAACGACCAGGGGTAGAACCAGGACTCCTGCCCCCTTGCCCTCCTCCCGCCCCCACAAAGATGACATTGCCCTAGGGCCTTGTGTTTGGGAACACAGGGAATGTGGAGCAGGCTGGCATCGCCCTCCGGAGCCTCTTCTGTGGCAGCCCGCCCCCCGAGGCTGCTTCGGAGGTGAGTGCTGGAGCCTCCCCTGCGGGCTCTTCCTTTCCGGCTCTCTACTGCTGAGATCACCTCTCCATTAGCTCGGTAGCACCTGCTTCCAGTCTCCCTGACCCCCTGCCCTCCTGGAGGCCACCTCTGTCCCTGCAGCACACCCTTCTTCTCACCTCCCTCCTCCCTTTAACGCCAAGTCCTCTTCTCTCCTGTTCTGCTCTAACGAAGTTGGAGAAGTCGGAATCGTGCGACAAGCGCAAGCTGAAGCGGGTCCGAATCTCCGTGGCAGTAAGTGCCCACTTCTTTCTGCAGCTTAGGAGCATTGGACAGGGCAGGCCAGGGTCTAGGTGGTAAAGCTCCCCCGGGGGGGCGGGGGGGGGGGGGCGGACACACCCCCTTTCCCCAGCCCCCGGTGCCAGCCTCCCTCCCTCTCTCCTAGAGCGACTCAGATCTGGAAAGCGAAATGACCCCTGAGGAGGTAAGGTGTGATTGGACTCTGGACTCTGTTTCTTCTGAGATGTGTTCAGTCATCATCTTGGCTTCTGTCCCCAAGGGAGGGACCATGGGGTAGGAAAAAAGGGCAGACCAGCTTTCAGGGAGGTGAGGGAGAGGCTATTTGCACCTTCTCCCTAACCCACCTAGTCTCCTACCCTCAGATTCTGGAGTGGGAGGAGCAGCAACTAGATGAACCTGTCAACTTCAGCGACTGCAAAATTGACCCTGCACCCTTCCAGCTGGTGGAGCGGACCTCTTTGCACAAGGTAGGGCCGGCAACCAGCACTGGCCCGGGCTCTCGGGAGCACTGGTGGGGATCTAGGTCCTCCCACAGGTTTGGACTCAAGCCAGTGCGGGGAGAAAAGGACAGCGGAGAGTGGGCTCTGTGCTGATATGTTTTTCAAACACATTATTTCAAATGATGGGAGGCCAGGAGCCAGGTCCCCTCAGCCTCCTCCGGCCTGCGGTGGAGTCAGGCATCAGGTTTCCTCTTCTTGGCCTTGCCCCCCCCAGGGAGCTCTGGACCAAAGCAGCAACAAAGACAAGGCTCAAGCTGGGTGCAAGCCAGAAGGCCAGGCTAGGGTCAGAGCTGGGAGGGAGGCTGCCAGCTCCCAACAAGGCTGATACACCCACGCAGAAAAAAATGGGTGAGAAAGAGGCAGGATAAGAAAATCTAACAAACAAGCTAACAAACAGCCAAGCAGGGGTCTGGACACTGCAGAGAAGAGATAAACAAAGATGAGAAACGCCCAGTGGGGGGCTTGGAATGTCAGACCCCAGAAAGTCTCACTTAATGTAGGCCCAAAGAAAAGGACACGGGAAGGCAGCTCAGGGGAAGGGCAACACCAGCCTGAAGAACTGGGGAGAGCACTTGAATGCGGACAGAACAGACTGGCGGTGGGCTGGGTGAGGCTGACATTACAGAAGGGTGGGGCCTGCCCAGGAGGGGGCAGTGGTGTCCCTGGGCACCTTCAGGCTTCTAAGTGGAGGCAGGGAATGCAGGCGCACCAGCAGACTGCTGGAGCAGAAACCAAGGGGTGTTTTAGCTAACCTGTCACATTTAATGTGCAAACCTCTGAGGCGTGGGGACGGGGCCAGGGGGAGAGAACTCCCAAGGTCTGCGGCTGGGTCAGCTAGTGTAGCTGAAAACTGTGCCGAAGAGCCCGCTGAGTGTGGACAAGCAGGGTCCTGGGCAGGAAGGACGGGAGACAAAAAGAATTTTTTTTTAAGCAAAATATTAATAAAGGAACTTATAAACCTTTGGGTAAAGACCTCTGATCATAGTGAGTGGGGAATTGCAGTGCAGTTGCGAGGAAAAAAAAGAGATAGGCCTGAAAATAATACATTCGGCTTTCATTGAAAGCCTTTCTCCCAAAGACCTCTAAAGCTTTTCCGTCGTCTTACTTAGCCCTCAAACACCGCATGAAGACAAGCGATGCTGCTGACGTGTTTTAAGTGCCGGCTATATGCCAGGCACTTGGACTAAGCTGTTCACATTTAATTTAACCCTCACGACCACACTGGAAGGGAGATGGTGTGATATTCCAGTTTTTACAGATGAGGACATTGAGACTCAGAGAGGTTAAGCAAGCTGACCTAGGCCGCACAGCTAGGATGTAGCAGAGCCAGGCCTGGAAGCCAAGGTTGACCCGAACGAAGCCTGTGGATTTAGCCATTTTAATACACGGGGAGACTGAGGCAATGAGCAGGTCACTTGCCCAAGTCAATATAGCAGAGTCGGGCCCAGAGCCCGGATTCCCCGGCCCCAGAGCCCGTGCCCTTTCAGAGGGCCACGCCGTCTCTCTCCGTCAGTTCACTGTTCCCAGGCCCGAGGAACGCAGGTCCTCCAGTGAGCTGCCTGGTGTCTAATTAAATTAAAATGAAAAAGAACAAAGCATGTGTTTGTTACAAACTTAAAATCAGAGGAAGAGAAGGAGCCTTTGAGGAACCGACTAACAAAGGTACAAAGGACTAGAAGTGATAAGAACATTCAAGATTAGAATTCAAATGTCCTTGCAGGCCTGAAGAGTCAATAAGTAGTAGCCCAATTAAGTTCAGGAATGGAACAGAGGATCAAGGGAATACACTGGAGACTATTAGGAGCCTGTGCAACGGGAGATCCCCAATCAGCTAAGCTCCTCACTCATTCAGGGGCCACCTACGGAGCCGCAGTGGGTGGAGGTGGGGGAGGCCGGAGTGCCAGCACTGGGCCAGAGGACCTGAAGCCAGATCCGCACTCTGCGGCGTGTCAGCTAGCAGCGTAACCTTGTCAAATTTCTTGGCCTCTAGGTGTTTCACTTCCCTTATCTGTAAAATGGGGATCGTAGTACCTACATCATAGGGTTTTCTGAGGATTAAAGGAGTTGATACATGTGAACCACTTAGAACAGTACCTGGCACATAGTAAGGATTCGACATCTTTTAGAAATTATTACTACTACTTCCTGGTACACTTAGAGGCGAACAATAGGAGACTTTAAAAGATGATGTAATGAGGGAAGTGTGTGAGAAATTGATGTTTTCAGATGAAGCTGAGTGACTCCGTGAGGCTGGAAGCTGGGGTGCCCGGTGGAGTCGGAGGCTGGAAAGACAAGCTGGGTTGGGCTTGGAAAGGGTCTTGTGGACCATTCTGGGGAGTCCGGGCTGTAACTCAAGTTTGAGAAAGCTGATAGGCTGGCAGAGCTGAAGTGGTTGGAAGCGGGGCAGGAAGCAGAACCCATTAGGGGATTACAGCCCCATCCTGGTGAAGATGGTGAGGGAGTCAGGGAGAATGGCCAGGATTCGCAGGAAGCAGACCAGGGAGGCTTGGGGACTGCCCAGGACGCGTGGTTTGCAGCCCCAAAAGGCCTACAACCTGCCAGAAGCTCACTCTGACGAGGCCTGTGGGGGACAGAAAGTCCAGGGGAACAATTTAATAGGATCCTTGAGAGAGGACGAGACGGATTATTAGACATAAGAAGACAAGGCCTAGGGATTATTAAAACACGAAATCTTATAATAAAGATATGTCTCCCTGTGAAATCAGAGGAGGAAAGTAAAGGCAACGTGCAGGACTCGGGGGACTTGCTGAACCCAGGACAGCTGTGACACAGGCGGTAAGAGGGGCACAGGAGAGCTTAGGCTGAAACTGGACTGTCACACCTCAGCGAGAGCAAGTTAGGCAAGTTCTGTAAGTTCTTTCCTGAAGAATTCGGCAACTGTGTAAGAAAACATTTTTAGAGTGTTGCGACAATCACAATGACTTTGGAGTAACTGGGACTCAAGAAGCTGGGATATTAATGCCCATTTTGATTCAAGCATTAAGCCAAGAGGCTTACAAATAGACTGAAAACAGTGTGATAAATGATAGGCCAGAAATTCCAGGAACTGCTGAGTCAGTAGAGTGTTTTTCAAGACATCTGGCCCGAGAAAATCCACTTAGAGCACAAGGGGAACTAGCTGACAATTTCTGAACCCTTGGTGATTGCAGTTGAAAGCCTGGGGGAGGGCCCAAAGCAAGAAAAACATGGGTGGGGGATGGGGGAGGCAGACATCTCCTGGACTGTAAGCTGCATCTCACTGGGGCCTGGGCTGCTTTGGGCCACAGAAAAGGCAAACTGTACGGAAGGTGCAGTGCTGCCGGCCAAGACAGTGGGGGGGAGGGGGGTCAGAGCCGGGGCGGGGGGGATACCTTGAATGGCGGCCAGCTGAGGGCAAAGGGGGGGCACGCTAAGGCGAGGTGAGAAGAGCAGGGGTCCGGGCCGTACCCCTAAGGGGGTGCGTGGGACTTTCCTCCTGGATCTATCCATGACTAATCAGACATCCGCCCAGGACCACTTGGGCCGCTCTTCCTCCTAGAGTGTGATGAAAAGTGGCCGGAGTGGGAGGGCCACTTCTCACTGACGACCCTGAGCAATGTCACTTCACCACCAAGCCTCATGCCGCCTGTCCTATAGAATGGATGTCATACTTAGGACAGTGCCGAAATTAGATGCCAGTGTAAGACTTAGTCGGGTGCCTGGCTGCTCATTGGGTGTCATAGTTGAACAGGTTTCTCCTCCGTTCTCCTAACATGGGATGAAGAACCCTCCCTCTATACATTTCCCCATCAACGTAAAGATTCCTGCTATCAAGTTTCCGGGGATTGGTTGTACATTCTTGTTATTCTTTTCCCTCTGGTTGTCTCCCCCCCCACCACCCCCCACCATCTGGCACCCCTTCTCTCCACCGCCAACCCAAGGGCTTGCCCTGTGCCCTTGCGCATCAAGGCTCAAGTTTCCCCCCCACCCTGCAGACTCACACCATCTTCTCGCTGCTGGGCGTGGACCACGCTTATGTCACCAGTATTGGCAGGCTCATCGGCATCGTCACTCTAAAGGAGGTAAGATAGTGGCCGTCAAAGCCACTCCTACTTCCGAAAAAGGCATGGGGGCTTCTGTCTAGCCCACCTGGGGGAAGTGCTGGGGAGGAGTCTGAACAGGGAGTTCCGTCTGACCCTCTTACCTCTCCAGCTCCGGAAGGCTATTGAAGGCTCTGTCACAGCACAGGGCGTGAAAGTCCGGCCACCCCTCGCCAGCTTCCGTGACAGTGCCACCAGCAGCAGTGACACAGAGACCACTGAAGTGCATGCACTCTGGGGGCCCCGCTCCCGCCACGGCCTACCCCGGGAGGGCAGCCCTTCTGACAGCGATGACAAGTGCCAGTGAATTCCTCGGTGGGCGGCCTGGGATGGCGGTGGCCTTGGCTGTCCGCCCGGCTCCTACAGCTCTCCTGTGCCTCCTGCCTTGGGAAAGCAGGAGGCAGCTACGGCCAAAGGCTGAAGCCCCAGCCCCACTTCCAGGCTGGGGGCGCCAGCTTCTCCCAGTCCCTCCTACCTGGGATGGGACCAGGCCCCCACCTGCTGCGAGTGTCCCTTCCAAGTGCAGGAAGGTCGGCACTTTCCTGGTGGGATGGGGTGGGGTCCCTTGACCCCTGCCGCCCCTTTGAGGAGCAACGGGGTAGAACTAAGATGGGTTTATACTGGAACCTCCAATGACCAGATGTATATAGAGATTTACAAAGATTTTTATATTAATTTAATAAAACAAATTCTCAAATAGAACAAAATAAACACCTAATGAGCCACTTATGTATAGAATGCCTGTGCCCATCAGCTCGTGTTCTTACCTTGGGCCCTCTTACCTGCGAAAACCTACAAGGCCTGAAATCTGTAGCCACCCACGCCCCGTGGCCGTAAAACTCCAGCGCCTGCTTTCCATGGAATGCAGGATCTGCAGAGGCCTCCACTGCTTGGCCGTCAGCACCCTGGCTGCCCCCAGTCCTCTCGCTTTGGCCCTTCCTTCAGCCAAGAAAGGCACTACCCTCTTTCCTCCCCAAGGAGAGTCACTCCCTCATGACTGTCACCGGTTGGCACAATTCCTGCCCTGCTCAGGCATTAGCAGGCGATTGTCTAGCTACCCGTGTGGCCCCCTGGTGGCCCTCCCTGGAAGAACACCGAAGTCACAGCTCTTAGCAACCAGAGCCATCCCCTCTTCCAAGAACTGGACGAATGTAGCAACCTGGTGGGCTGGGAGCACTGGGCCCCTTCCCATGCATCCTACAAGGGACTGGGAAAGGGCCTAGACCCATTCGGGGCGGCCAGGAAGAGGGTGCAGGGTACAGGCTTTCATCATTCCAATGCCTCCCAGAGAAGATCCGACTGAAAGAACAGACCAAAACCCCTCTTTTTCTTTAGAAAAAAGAAGATTTAGAGACAATGGAGAGGTGAAGCACAGCACGAGCCCAGCTGGGACAGGGGCCCTGGGGGACGGCTCAGTCTGTAGGCTCCCCGGGTGGGGGTGATTCTATCAAGCACTGCACGTGGACTTGGAGGTGAAGAGAGAAGCAGAGAGGAGAGAGGCAGAGGGAGGGCAGGGGAGGCCAGGCTCCCTCCCATTCTGTCCCACACAGCCCAGTCATAACCGCCCCCTCAGGGGTTCACACCATCAGAGGAGGAAATATGTGGCATTTTTGGATTTAAGAACATGACATCACTCTGCCACAGCTGTAGCCATGCCCCAGGGGCCCCGGGCAACCCCCGGCAAACCCCAGGAGTGGGGGCTGGACATGCGCCCCCAGCCTGGTCCCTGCCTCCTCTCTAGACACTTTCATGCAAAACACACAATGAGGAGTGAGTGCTCCAAGGAGCCCTCTAGGCTTTGGAGCTCTGCTGGAAGCCTCGCGCCCACATGTGGGCACAGAGGCTGTGCCCCCAGCAGCAGCGAGGGGACGCATGCCACCACCAGGCATGATTTGCGTCACTGTTCCTCCGGTTCTACCTCATCCTCGTCTAAGGACACCACCCCAGAAGAAGCCACATCAGAGGCTTGCTGCTGCTGTTCCCAGTTGCCCGCTGGTGGTGGGCAGAGCGGCTGGCAGTCCTCGCAGGGGGCTGGCTCCTCCTCGGCGGGGGAAAGGCAGGACTCTGTGAGGGGCGAGTTGTAGAGCGAGTCCTGGGCCTCCAATGGGCCCAGGCTGCGGAAGGCACTTTCCCGGCTGGGGGGCAGTTTGGCAAGGAGCAGCTCTTCGCCCAGCAGCTGGGAGGCCAGGCGGGCCGGGGAGCCCAGCAGCCCGTCCTCCAGGCTGCACAGACTAGAGCACAGGGTGTCTGGGGACACGGTCTGCGAGCAGTCGCTCTCAGGCTCCACGGAGCCCTGGCGTAAAGGCCGAGAAAATCGGTGACCAGTGAAGAGGTCCTGAAGGTGGGGTCCCAGGGGCAGCTGCCCAGCCATGTCTGTCAGGGGAGAGAAAAGAAGACAGCCCTGCTAGCCCCATCTCAGTCAGCCACCCTGGAAGCCACAGTCTCCCCACTCTACCGTGACACAGCGCTGAGGATAGTGGGTAAGAGCCAGGGGACTTGAGGCAAGTCACTTAACCTCTGCTTCATTTCCTTAATGGTGAATTGGGGGTTCTAATATACCTACCTTATGGGGGTGCTGAGAGAACAGGGTCTGGCACACAGCAAGAAAGCAATAAATGCAGGGATACCAGACGTGGTCGTGCGGGGTATTCACCGCACAAGGGGAGCCTGTCCAAGCCAGTGGGTGAGGGCTGAAATTCAGCCTCCCTCTGCTCACCAAGCAGCACGCCCTGGCATGGGGCTGTGCCCACCAGAGAAAGGAGTGCCTTTTTCAAATCTGCACAAAAATTCCACATGGGCTAGTAGTGGCCTTGGGTAAACATTAGTTATTATCATTAAGTCAGGGGTCAAAACAGACCTGGAACTCAATTAAACAAAAACACTGCAGTTCAGATCCGTCTTGGTCTCAGGCATCCAAATCAGTGCCCCCTGGACCACAGCAGCAGTCTCCAATCTGCTCTAATGTGCTGCCCACCCTGAACCTCCTCGGAGAGCTTGTTAATTAGCTAGAGGGGTGGGGGTGTGGGGAGGCACTCTTCAAAGGAGAAGGGGGGAGGGGGGATGGTGGCCTGGGAGGCTCGAGCCCAGAAGCTACAGAGAAAGCCCGCCATGTGGTCCTGAGAATGGAAGATGAAAGGAGGGCCCTGCACAGCTGCAGAGCCCCGCGGGGTCCCCTCTGCAAGCAGTGGCAGAGAGACAGGCCCGAGGCCTGGAATGCGAGCAGGATGCTGAGCTGGGGCCAACAGCCCTGTGGGCAGTCCAGACCCAGCAGGCTTCCTGTTTGCCCGGGGCCACAGCACCCAGGCGGCGCTGTAGTGCTGCTGCACTGGCTGCAGCCAGCCTGGGGGCAAGACACAGCAGACCCTCCCAGAGACAGGGCTGCACAGAATGTGCTAGTGAGGTCTCTGGGCTTTTTTTTTTTTTTTTTTTTTGAGGCCTGAAAGGCCCAACTGCACAGACAGGCAGAGAAGGCTCAGCACCTGTGAGAAAGGAACTACTCCACCTTTACCTGCTGACTGCCCCCCAACAGGGGTGGACAACCCTCCCGCCCATGGAAGGTCAAGGACTGCCTGGACAGAGTCTACCATTCTCTGCTCTCTTTCCAAAGGCTGAGGACATTTGGATCTCTCCTTCTAGAGGCTGAGCTCTGAATCAGAGGACCTACCAGGCAGTTCCACCCTAGATGGCAGCACTAGCAGGGCATGTCCCCTCACCTGAGTCAGTTCCCCCAACAAAGTCCTCATCATAGGATTCATCGGTGGAGTCCTCACCATCCACTGACGACCACGCCCGGAGCTTGGCTTCTGCAATGGCAAATTGCTCAGCCACTCCTGTTGGGGAGGACATGGAATTCATTAGCAGAGGGAGCTAAGATGAGGGCTCAGCTTGGAGACAGGAGATGGAAGACACAGGGAGAGGGAAAGACTCCAACCCCCACAGCAGGCCCAAGGAGCTGAGAGCGCGCATCCCTATGACAAAAAGCGTGGTGATCCTCTTTCTGTCACTCACCTGCTGCAAAGCGAGCCTCTTGTTCACCCTCACTGAGATCTGAATAGGAGGAAAATGCTGACTCCAGGGCAGCAGGTGAGTCACTTGGCTTGCTCCACCCCTTCCATTCAATGAGGTGAGCCACACGGCCCTGGGCCATGGCGGTAGGCTTGGTCACGTGGTCCTTCACCACCTGGGAAATACCTACATGTGGGGCAGAGTCAGAAAGCTGGATAAGAGCATGGGTCAGGGAGCATTTGGGAAGGAAGTTGGAGGGTGATGGTAATGAGGGTCCACATGTGCCTTTGTGGGTAAGGAGGGGGCCGGGATTTACCTGAGAAGGAGGAGAAAAGGGAGAGAGCAGCAGGAGCTCACAGGAAATAATCCCCAAGGACGTGTGCAAAAGGGAGAAGAAAGGACCAAATGGCCAATGGGAGGGGGGTACATACCATGCAGGGAGGATCTGGCCAGCGCAGCAATCTCCTGGATAGTTAGGGCTCTCCGGGACTTGGGCAGCATCGCGACTGTGTCTCCAACATTCACCTTGGGTGACAGTATCAGAGGGTGAGTGCTCCTCTGACAGCAATGTCCTCACACATGCCCAACCCCCACCCAAGGCATCAAGTGGATACAAGAGCTGGGAAGAGATGCTGGGGCAGCGCATGTGTCCCACTGGCTGCTGGGATATGTAAGAGGGTAAGAAGCCAGAACCAGCAAATTATGTCCTCCCAGGGAGCAACAGAGGGACAGGTGCAAAGGAGCAGAACTGCAGCTAACCTTACACCTTCCCAGCTCCTAGAGGGGAAGACAGCAGGTCAGAAAGAACCATGGAGGGTCTTTGAGAAGAGAAAAGAGGAAGGGAGAAGGATATAGCATCCAGGTCCCCTTCCTTTTGCCCTCTCCTCCTTTCAGTCTTCAAACCCACATTCTGTTTGTAAAGCCTACACGGGCCACAAACTCAGCACAACCAAAACGAAGCCAACACCTCCTGGCTCTGCCTCCAGACCTCCCTACTTCGCGTCACCCCACCGTTCTCCCTTTCAGCCTGGCTCCAAACCTCAGCACTACCATCAATACTCCTGTGAACTTTCCTTCTCTATATCTGTTGTTAAGATGCAATGATGACTCTCCAAACTGCCTCTGGTACTACGCTCATCCTCCGCCACAGCCCTACCTCAAGCCCTCAGTGCCCCTTGCCCAGATGAGCACAGTGGCAGTCCCCCAAGCTCCTCCGACTCCGTGCTATTTGTCAAGCTAGGATGTTGTGTAAGTGTTCTCCTTCCCCCTCCCCATGTCTGGCTGGCGCTTTCTCATCTTTTGGGTCTTGGCTGAAATATCACTCCCTCAGAGAAGCCTTCCCAGCCACCCCTCCAGCTGCCGACCCCCCCTCTGTAGTCTGTAACAAGTTACCCTCCTCTATCGACATATCCCATGCACGTGGTTATGGTCTGCTTCGTGTGTTTCCTTATCTCTTGTTGGTCTCCCTCACTGGTCCGAAGCTCTTTCAGAAATTCAGTCTCTTTTGGTCACTGCTGCACACCTTTAGCACAGTGCCTGGTACAGAGCAATCTCTCAAAATACATAGGCCAAATGAGCAAGGCAAGGTACAAACGTAAACAGTTTTCCTGGAGTGCAGCTGGTCACAACGTGCCCTTATTTAAAATCTTTCCTGGGCTCCTCCACTGTCCAATGAAGTGCAAGCTCACAGCCAGGCCCTGAAGAACTCTGCGGCCCTGCCTCCTTCCAGGCCTGCTTGCAATCCACTACTGACCTGCTCTGCCCAGTAAAACCCCACTTCTCCACTTGCCTTGTCAGCAAGCAGCCCTCCTGCCTTCCTCTAGGCAAAGAAACCCAGCTTTTCCCTGCACTAAGAATGCCATCTTTGCCCGACAAAAAGGCCCCCTAGCATTTAAGGCCTGACTCAAATGTCACCTCCTATTGTGTTTTCAGTCCACAGTTTTCTCTGTATCTTCTTCAAACCCACCCAACCCCAGCACTATCCTTGCACCACTCCTGAAGGGTCTCTGGATGGCAGGGTCTGAGTCTGATTCACCTGGGCTCCTACCTCCACCCTGCACCTTGCTCTGTGTTCCTTCGCAAGCCCAAACAAATGTTTGCCTCAACGAATGAATGAAGTCAGAGGTCCAGGTCCCCTCCCCAGCATTGCCTAGCTCCACTCCATCAGTTCCTGCCCCTCGACCTCAGGCCCACCCCCTCTGTCTCTCCCCTTCGGTACCTGGTTGACAGGGCCCCCAGGGTGGTGCCGGTAGCCTCTGGCCGGGTGTGGAAGGAGGAGCACCTGCTGGGTGTTTCCTGGCTCGCTCTCCCTCCCTCCCCTCACTCCCCCCGGCCGCCGCCATCCGTGCCAGCACTCCGCGCAGCTGCGGCCCAGGCCCAGAGAAAAGGTGTATGTTTCCTTGGCAACCCATCACCATGCAACAGGGTCTCCCGGGATATGGCCCGGGATGCGCTGACGTCAGCGCCGAAGGCGCAAGCAGCCCTCCTGGCGCTGGCGATGCGCCGAACAGAGCAGACCGGCGGGGGCGGCCTTCCTGCCGGCCGGATAGCGCCTCCGCTCGCAGGCAAAGGGAGCCAGAAACAGGCTGGCGAGGCGGGGGTGGGGGATTCAGATCCCCTTCATGTGGATGCGGTTCCCCCTTCCCCCTACCAACACCAGGGCCCAGCACCTCTGGCAAGTCCTGGCTGTCCACGGAGGAAGGGCGAGAGGACCGGCTCCAGCCTCGGAGGGTCCTAGCGGATCCCAAGGAAGATAGAGAGAGGCCCCGAGGAAGTTCGATCCACTCCACAGCCCACGCGGGGTCCGAGGCCACTGAGGAGTGGGGGAAAGGCTGTTCAGCTGAGTTCCCACTTCTGCCAAGATCCCCCTCCTTTTTCACCCAGTGTTGCCATATCATTCCTCCTCCACCCCTCCCCCACCTCACAGAATATCAGCAACCACCTGGTGCTCTCCACAACTCTGAAGCTCCCATCCCACTGCCCCTAACCTTTAGGCTCCTGGGGGCCGTTTTGTGGCAGCCACTGGCCACCTTCCTCCACTGGATATATTTTGCCATCAATACCTCCGGGATGACACTTAAACTTTGATAAATTCTGAATCTTCTCCCGTTTCTAGGCCTACCCATCCCTCTTGGAAAGCACACCTCATTCTCCCACCGCCATTGCGTCCCCTTCCCACCACCATCTTGGACCCTTTGCAGGCTTGCTGCCTTCCTTCTCTTGGTTCTTTCTTCTCGCCAGACTGAGCCGGTATGCAGCTCTTTAGTCTTCTTCTCCGACAAACCCAAGCTTTTTCTTCCACCCCAGTCCCCCAAGGCTGTTTCCTGATGTCCTGCCTGGCCCCAGCCTGGTTGTTCTTGTTTCAGCCTGGTTCCCAATATCTAAGCCAAAGTAATTTTTCTCTTGCCACCTGAGCACCCTACTCCTCAGCTTCCCATCACCTCCCAGACTACATCTACGGTCCCTGGTCTCACCTCTGCGACTTGTCTGACAAGTCCATCGTCCTCCAGGCCCTTCACGCTGCCACAGGAACATTTTTCCCAGCACAGAAATCATAGGCATGCTGGCTGTGTTGATGCAGAGAACCAAAAGCCCAGAACTGCTCCAGGCTCAGCTCCCAGTTCTATTCCTATTTTGGTTCCGGATGCTGAGCCAGTCCCCTCCCCACTTGGAACCTGTTCCTAGTCACATAAGGAGAACGCTCCTGCCTCATGGCTTTGAGGAGGTGGGAGTGCCAGGGGCCCAGCCAAGCTCTGTGGAGCTTAGCAAGCTGAGGCTTGTTCCCTAGACAGTGCCAACAGGCAATGCATATCACAACTGACCTTTAGCTGGAGCAGCCGTCTCTGTCCCTGAGCCTCAGCCTGCTGGTGGTCCCCAGAAATGCTACCAACCAGAAGGAAGACACAAGGTTACAGGCCATCCCTGGCCCCAGCTGGTACCTAATCAGGGTTTTTGATGCCAATCCTCAGGTCAGCCAAACTCTCCCCTGACTACAGGAGGAAATGACTTCCTGACCTCCAAGCCTTACAGGGCCAGAGGGGATCAGAGCATCCTGCTGCTTCTCAGCTTCAAAAGCCATGAGGTTAATTTAGGACTACAAATCCCAGAATTCCTCAGGCAACCCAAGGAAAATACTAATCTCAGTCTTAGTTCCAAAGAACCTCAAGTACCAACCACACTAAGGCCTGTGTGACTGACCACATGCCCTGAAAGTCCAGGACCCATTCAAAACCTAGCCCTCAGCATCATAAGTTCCTACCTGGCCTTAGGCTTGGAGAAATCCATGACACAGAAGTAGGCTGGCAAACCTCAGATGCACAGGACTTAAAACCAGGACCCAGCATGCACCATCCATGGGAACCAAGGCCCAAGCAAGGGTCAGCAGTTGTAGGAAGGAAGACCTGATGGCCTGCCTCTCTCTGGGCTCGTTTCCCTCCACAGGGTAGGGTGATTTTCTGTTGTTGTTGAGAGTGGGGGAAGGGAACTAAAAGAGTTCTGAGAGGTGATCAGCTGCTCACAGGTGCTCAAAGTGAGGCCTGAGTCCATCTGATGCTGACGTGGGGAGTAAGGTTTCAATAAAATCTCATTGGAAGGGTACTTGGACAGCGTTTGCAGGCTTAAAAGGCAACCTGGGACACAGCTGGGGAAGGCAGGTTCCCAGCCTAGGGACACTCCCAGCGCTACGAGGAGAGGTGCTGGCAGAGCGGGGTGAGTGTTTGTGGATGGGCAAGACCAGTAGCCATGGATTGGAGAGGGTCGATTAGCCCCTCCCCAGGCCAAGCGCTTCCTGTCACCCTCAGCGGTGGGAATGCAGGCGGAAAGACAGAGTCCACCCTGCAGAGCCCAAAAGCAGGGAGGCCACAGGACCGAACCCCAGTCGGTTAGCCCCCTCCCGGCTCCAGCCAGCTCCCTCCTCTTGCCTGGCCCGCCTCCCGGTGCAGGCTCCTCCCTCCTGACACCGGCCCCTTCCTCAAGGCCCCCACCCACCCACGGCCCGCGCACCCGCAGCCCGACTCCCCAGCCCGTGCCCGGCCTCTGCCTCTTACCCTGACCCGCCGGGCTCCGAGAGCCAACACAGCCCATGGCCGGGCACCCAGGCACGCTAGCCCGCGCTCGGGACCCGGGCCATCGGCTTACCGAGGGTCGAGCCGCGGCTGTCACCGGGGAGGGGAGAACTCGGGAGGGGAGGGGGTGGGAGCTGCATCCGCCGCCGCTCCCGAGAGAGGGAACCGGCCGGTGACGCCAGCGCGGGGGCGTGGCCATCGCGTCACCACCCAAAGCAGGCGGGGCCGAGCAGCCGTCAGGGCCACGCAGTGGCGGCCTGAGGCCGAGTACTAAAAAAGCTGGCCCTGCACTCCCAGACCCAGCTGCAGAACCACTTAAAGAAAAGGAGACGACAGGAGGGCACTCACTGGACCCAGGTTGTCAGTAACACTGTATGGGGCAAAAAATCTCTTTGAATCCAACCCCATTGTATAGGTAAGACCTTGTAACCATAAAGGACTTCCCTGCTGTCCCACGACCTTCTCTATGAAAGTGGCTTTCGATCACATTCTAATAGGAGAAACCAGCGAATCACTGAAGTACCCCACAGCTATTTGTCTCTCCCTGTCCCCTTCTAGCAGGACACTCAACCACTGTCCACTTTGAGGACCAAACCCTCCAAGCGACTCCCAGCTCCTGCAATCATGGACAGAAGCAGCCAAGAGGGGCGCCAGGTCTGAATGAGGCTGCCCACAGTGCATACCTTCTCCAGAGAAGGCCATAGAGCAGAGAGGCAGTAAATTTAATTGAATTCATGTTTAATAATTACAGGCACCGTGCCCCCCCTTCCCCCTGCCCAGGCAGCAGCAGGGGTGGTGCAGGGGCTGGGGCATATGCCCCCAGCAGCGAGGACGGCAGTCCCAAGAGTGATTTTTTCGGAAAATAAAAAAGGACCCCAGGGGCAGGCAGTGGTGCCCCCCCCAAGACACACCAAATTTCAAGACTTTATATATAATATATCTCTGTGCCCCAGGGGGAGGAGAGGGACACCTGGCAGCATCCTGGAGGGGGCCCAAGCCATCCTGCCTCTTCAGCCACTTTATTAGCTCTGACAATCGCACTACAGGCACCCACTGCCGCCGCCGCCGCCGCTGCTGCTGAACCCCCTGCAGTCCGGGCGGCTGGCTGGGCCATCCAAGTGTCCACGGGGTTCCAAGTCCCCAGCCCCACCCGCCCTCAGTTGTGGTCGGACTCCTCCTCCTCCTGACGAAGCCACTTGAAGAAGCCCGTGACAGATTTGAGGGCCACACCCTTGCCCTGCTGCTCCATGGGGTCCTTGCTGCTCTCCCAGCTGTAGAATGCATCCTCCTTCACCACGTCCTCATCGTAGAGCGCATCGAAGAACATCCCCAGCAGGTCTGCGAGTGGGCAGGACACAGTTAGAGGGGTGCCGCTCACAGCCGCCCCATCCTCCCCTGGGACCCCTCCCACACTGCACTGTTAAGACAAGTGACCCCCTTGACCCACCGCCACACACCTCATCTGACCATTTCAGTGTACTAAGTCTTTGACAAGATGCTAATCGCACGCCCTAAGAGACCGGTGGGCAGGAATGAGTCACTTGGTCGAACCATACAAACCTGCCTAGCCTCACTCACCTTGGCAACTTCCAATTTCCTCACTGATGATACAGTTAATGGGGAAAACTGGATGTAAAATTGGTACTCCTCAGTTTGGGGGATCAAACGAGTCCCAGATGTACCACTCACAAGCCAAGAGAGTGACATAGCACACCCACCGCCCTCCGCCCCTCACACACACACAGATCCTGACAAATTCTCGGTCCTAGTTTCTTCTTACTTTCCACCTCTCTCCTGAACACACACAGCCTTTCTGGCCTTGACACTTTTAACCTGTGCTACAGCTTTTGCCAGGACATCCTTTCTCTTGTCGCCTTCCTAATGGATTCCTTCTGGCTCCACTCAAGCACCCCTGCTCTAACCCTCTCGTCCCCCGTGGCCTCGCCCGAGCCCTTGTCCTCCAGCCTGGACACAACCGGCTCCCTTCCCTGCGCTGCACTGCATTTCCAAAGCAAACTTCACAGTCTTGAAAGCAAACGAAGGCTGAGCAAGAATGTTTCTTCTGAATAAACAAACCTACCCATTTGTGAAACTGAGCCACCGAGGAGAAGCTACAAGCCAGAATGTTCCTAGGGGCACATACCCCCCCAATCTACAACCCCTTGCCTGCGGACAGCTTCCCACCCCCACCCCACAGCAAAGGCAGCAGCACATCATTCATCCCGAAACTGTCTTCCAAACGCTATGCACACCCGCTCTGGGGGCCTGCACAACCGATGATCCACTCTGCCCCGTACTTTCAAGCCCAGGTGTCTCCCATCTCAACACCAAAGACCTCCTTTACAACCACTGTCTCTTGTAACCAAAAAATAGTCGTATTTTGACTGGAGATTTAATTCAAAGATTTTTGCCTACATTTGCAGTTTTTTTTTTCTTTTTTGTCTCAGGCAAGTATTATTCAGTCCTTTCTAATCAAGATCCTGGCCCCTGTCCACCAAATAATGTTTCTGCCAGGGTGGCCTCCATGGTTTTTTTACTGCAGAAGCCCTTAATTTTCAGGTCTCCTCCCATGGAGACCTCAAGCAGCATCTAGCATTACTTAGACCACTTTCCTTTCCTAAAATTACTGTCCTTTGTTCACAGAGCCCTGTCCTCCTTTGGTCCACACCTGTAGCACAGGTAGCAAACACAAGGCTCTCGGGCTGAATCCAGCCCAGCACCTTGCTTCTACCTGGCAGCAGAGCCAAGCCCTCGCTTAACTGTTAAGGAATAGTTACATTTACATAGTCCTACAATCATTTTGGCCCTTTGAAGGCAACTGCGAGGCTGATGTGGCCCCCGGTGAAAATGAGTCTGCACCCCTGCTGTAGGTCCTTCACCTCAAGGTTCTACTCAGACCCTCATCACTCCCACTTGGCCAATCCCATACCTCCTTGTGATCTGCACTTGTCGTTGCCCAGTGCTAGCAACACTACAGCCCTGACCTCTTCCTCTCCACATGAGGTCAGATACCTAGCTGTCTGCCAACATCTCTCATCAGGCCCACCCACGAACCACAAACTCAATACAACCAAATCCAACCTGATCCAGTAGACGGTACCACACTATCACCTCACCTACTGAAAACCACCCTGGGAGTCATAGGACTTCAGATCTCTCATCGCCCTCCTCCCCAAGCCAGCATATGTCTTGTATCTGCCCACTCCCCTCCCACCTTCACTGCCACCAGCCAGGCTAGGCCACCATCGACACACTCCTGGGCAGCTGATTCTACCGCATTCACCCCCGCTCCAAACAAACCACTCTTCTCCTAATGGCCAGGATAATTTAAAAACTGAACGAGAATTTAATTCCTTGTTCAAAAATCCCACAAAAGCCTCTCCCTGTCCTAGGCTAAAGCCCAAAACCCACCCCATGGCTTACGCAGCTCTGTGTGACCAGGCCCACGTCCCTCTCTCCAGCCCCGTTTTGCCTCACGTGACTGGTTGCCGTGCTCTCCCTCAATGGTCCTCCTTCAACAGGGCTTTCACCCTGCGTCCAGTTCTTCCTACCTCGTGGCCTTCCTCTACACACACCACTTCTGTTCTAAGTCTCCCCTCCCATGTGTCACTTAGCTCCCATTTGTCAATTCCCACTCTTGACCCCTTCGACCAAGTGCACTCCCCCAGAGAGCGCTCTGCAGGACCCCTCTCCCCACACTCGTCGTCTGGGACAGACCGCAGGCCAGCGTGGGGACTGTGCTTGTCTTACTCTCCGCTAACGTCCCAGGGCTCCAAGACACACCTGTGTGCAGAATGCACAACCTCAGGCATGTTCTCCCTCAGTCTCCCAAAATACAGAAGAGGATAACACCATCTATTCTAAACAACAGTTGTGAGGATTAAATGGGGCAAGAAAAGCACCCAGCCCAGTACCAGGCAGAGAGAAACATCACTTAATCAGCTGGGCACTCCTGGCATCTAACAGTTGGCTAAGCTCAAAACAGGTAGCCAACCTTCAAGGCCGAGTCTGACCCCTCCCATACGGAGGCAAGGAAACAAACACTGCGGGGGCGGGGGCATCAACCAGCAGAGCATTTGCTCTCCAATGACCACCCGCCTTTCTTGGGTTGAGACCCTTTCCAAGACTGTCCCCACTATCTGGAAGTTCTTCCACCCCACCCCCACCCCGCCAGCCTGGCTCTTACGGGGGGGCTGTTCTAAGGTCACTACAAGGGCCTGGAGGGCATAGAGTGCCTGCAGCTCCTTCTGCTCGTCACACAGGTATTTCTGTAGCAGTTTCGCTCGCGCTTTCAGCACCTCAACATCCACTCGGAGGGGAGTCTCAACTACAGGAAGGAAGACAGGGATAAGTGGGATAATGCACCGTCATCCTGGTTCAGAACTAGGAGGCAATGACCAAATTTCCCCCTCCTCCCTCCATTTGCCTACTGGGCCCACCCTTGCCCCACCATTTCCCTGGCTCCTCTTACAGATAATTGCGGAATAGCAGACACTTTTCATGAGGGCTCGAACTAATGTGTTGGATGCTACCTGCTGTTCAGACAGGTTGGCCTATGCAGGAGAAAGAGAAACACATGGCCCATAAACTCTGAGTTTTGTGCCCCGCCCCTCACCACACCAAGAACGACTTCTCCTTATCCTCTCGCCCAATGTCAAGAGAAACATACCTCTATCCAGTCAAGCACCTGCTGGTTACCGCTGCCCTCCTTGAGCAGCTTCTCCAGCTGTCTGCTCAGCTCCTCAGGGGAGAGTAGCCTCTGGCCAGGGGCTTCTGACTCCTCTACCAGGATATATTCCAACTTCTGCAACCAAATTGGCCCACAGTCAAGTGGTAGGTAAATGCACCATGCCAGCCCCAAATGGAGTTATCCTAACTCCAGCACAAACCTGTTCAGTGATGAATGCACCAACATCCTGGCCTTCTGGCAGAAATTCTTTCCAACTGAGTCCAGCCTCTCGCCACAGCGCCCCCACCTTTTTGGGACCCTGGAACACACAAGACTAACTCAGCAACCCTCTATCTCCCCAAGAATTTAACAACACTACAAATGGCACCCATCAAACAGTTACTGAAAGGCTACTCGGTGCCTGCTATAGAGGTACCAAATAGGCACAGTCCCTCCACGCTTAGCGCCTCCCACCAGGGACAGACACCAGTCATAGACATAAGAACTCATCCACTGACACTGACGGTTGGGGGGGTGGGGCTGGCCTAAGAGCCTTCAGGAAAAATGTCAATTACCTTTCACGGAATTCTCAAAGAATTACTGGACGACAAAAGGTAAACAACCAAATCCAAGTATGTATCTCACCCCAGCCTTCCATACTCATCTACATTTTTTCTAAAATAGCTTAGTTTTTCATTACTTCAAGTAACAAATGCTTATGGGAGAGGACAATTAACAAGTATGTTTAGATTCCCAAGTCCAGAAAATTTCAGAAGCATACATACCCACCCACCCCCAATGCAAATCAGAATCTTCACATAAACAGCAGGGTGAGCCCATTTTCTGTAAAAGGCAAGAGATTCTGAAGGCATGACTTTTATAACAACAGATATGTAAAATGATGACATCGACCCTTAACAAGACTACTGTAGTTCAGGGATTTTAAAGATGTCCATTCCAACACCACTAAAACAGAGTTGTTTCAGTTGATATATTACATTTTAAAAACATGATCATAAGCCTTTTTTTCCCCCTTAGCAGAGCATAAGTGTCCTATAACCCGTGGCACCGCAGAGTCAATGAAAATATGTAAGTAATTTGATACCCTTTTTCGTTTTTTATCCCCCAAACAAATTATCCTGGTACATATTTTTACCTAAAAGGATTAGTATTTCCCCTGGCTGGTGTGGCTTAATGGAATGAGCACCGGCCTGTGAACCAAGGTCACTGGTTCAATTCCCAGTCAGGGCATATCTCTGGATTCCAAGCCAGGTCTCCAGTTGAGGGTATGAGAGGCAACCAATCAACATTGCTCTCACACATCGATGTTTCTCTCCCCCTTTCTCCCTCCCTCCCCCCCCTAAAAATAGATAAATAAAAATTTTTTAAATAAATAAATAAAAGGACTAATATGAAGTCTCACTCCTCTGAGTCCCAAGTAACTGAACTCTCCTGAAACTGCACTTCCCAACTTCTCACTCCCACTAAGCACCACACCCGGCCTGCCGTTCCGATCCTCCCACCTGCTAGCCACCAGTTAAACTTCCACCAGGCAGTTTCAGCACCCTTTCAGGAGAGCACGCTGTCACGAACTGTCACACAGACACTCCTCCGCAACCTCACCGCACTTAAAACCCTTGGATCCAACCGCTTTACTTCACACTGTACTTCACTGCTGTTTGTGTTAAGCTGTCATTCTTATTTTTTCCTCTTCCTACTTGTTTCCTGTGTTTTATTCATTTCCTGTATTACCAATGCCTAATGCGTAGTAAATTTTTTTTAAAGCATTAGTTGAATGAATGAACGAATTAACCAATCAATCAAGGGTCAGGGTCCCAGATTCCCATTCTCCAGCCTTGGCCAGAACGCACAAGAGGAACTGGTCTGAGGGAGTGCTGGCCTCTCTCAGATACTAACGCAGGCACTGGGCCCATCCCCATTAACCCCATCCTGCCAAAGGACCACGAGGCTTGTCACCACAAGCAGACAAAACGCACAGTGGAAAGAGAAATCCTGAACATGTTACCCCCAAAAGGCTCTCACTTACCATGCTTTTGCATAAGAGCCTCAGGATCTCCAGCAACAGGGAAGCAGCTTTGCCCAGGGGCCTCAGAGGTTTTGTAATCTCCCTGTAAAAAAACTGCAGTGTTGACAACCTCCAAAGCTCTAAACACACTACCCTATCCCTCCCTAAACCCAGGCATCTTAACCTGCCACCGCTCCCTCCTCTCCCCTCTTTCTTCATGTCTTTACCTCTCCTGAATTCTACCAAAGGGAACTCACCTGAATAGCTCCCCCATGGATACTCCACCATCCTGCAAAATTGGCGTTACTAGTTCTGCCAGGTAGAGCCACACATGGGGGATGTCAATTTCCATGTCTTCAGCCAATTCTAGGATTTCATACAGCCTGCAGAGGGAATTCAAAGTCAGGGCATTCTAGGAAACAGGAGCCTCACCCTCCTTCTGGGGCAACTAGGCATGACTAAAAGGATCAACTGCAGAGCCCATCAGGAACATTTCCTCAACATGGGCAATTATCTCAAGCTAAGGACACCTTCTTGTCCTTAGATGGCTCACCACCCCCATCCCTCCCAAAAATAATGTTGACCAGGATAGCTGAGGAGCCTACATTCTTCCCTAAGGTCTGTGGGTCCAACAAAGGAAATGTGTGGGTCTGTAAAAGTGGGAGGGTCACAGAAGTCGGCCATACCCTTGATAGTACTGTGCAGTGGAGAGGTGCCCAGCACAGAGCAGCTGGTGCAGCAGCTGTCCCATATGTTCACGAGCAATGGCACTGCGCTCCAGTGTGGACTCGATGCCATGCCGCACAAAGATGAAGAGCAGGGAGGGCGAGGCCAGCTCCTGCACACACTGCACTGCCTCCTGCAGGAGGCCCAGGCACAGGAGGACAGCAGTCAGTGTCTGGCCCAGACCCCACACTGCCCAGCTGTCAGCGTGACCCCGCCCTTTGCCATCATCAGACCCCCCCCCCCACTACCAACCTTCATGTCATTGAGATGGAGGTATTCCTCAATGATGGCCTTGGATTTCTTCTCCAGCTCCTCCTCTGAGAGTGCAGCCTTCGGGGGACTCACAGGTGGCAGAGTGGCTTCTCGCTTCACTGAGGGGAGACAAAACAAATCACAAACTCTTCAGTTCCAATCTTTCCAGCAAACATCTGGAGCTCTGAAGACTACCTAGGGACTGGCTAGTCCCAAACCAGGCCACACCATTCCCTTCCCTTCCTCTCTCAACCCCTTACCAGCATCCCGACCGCGGTCCCGATCCTCAGACAGGCTGGCTGCCTTGCGCAGCCCCTCAGGTTGGGAGGGCCGCTCTCTACTCCGCTCTTCCACTTCCTTGCTGAAGCTGCGCTTGGTGGCAGGTGTCCGAGATCGATCAAGCCGGTCACCACGATCACCTCCTCGTTCACTTCGCTCTAGGCGGTCTCCTCGGTCCCCAGCCTTCTCACCTCGTTCCCGGCTCAAGCTACTCCTGAAGAAAGACAGGCTCATGGTCTCACCTGTGCTGCTCAGGCGCTCTCTTCCTCTCTTCTTCAGCTATGCAACATGCTGAGCAACCATCAGGCCTTGTTCCTGGCATCAGATGTATGTCCCAATCTCAGCCAGGGCCTCTGAGCACTGCAGGTATTTGTGGAAAATGAAGACACCTGGGAAACCTCACCTCTGAGCCACGCGTCTGTTTTCTGTGCTTTCTGTAGGCGCTGCTTGTTGAAGAGCTGAGAAGCGATTCAAGGTACTAGTAGCTGGACGAACAGCTTCTGATGCTGAGAAAGCAAAAAGTGAGTATTAAAATCTGTTTTCTTTTCTTTTTTAATTTATTTTTAGAGAGAGGGGAAGGAGAAAGAGAGAGAGAGAAACAGCAACGTGTGGCTGCCTCTCACATGGCCCTCACTGGGGACCTGGCCCACAACCCAGGCATGTGCCCCGACTGGGAATCGAACCAGGACTGCTTGGTTCCCAGCCCGCGCTCAATCCACTGAGCTACACCAGCCAGGCCTAAAATCTGTTTTCTTACATCCTACCACCTACCTGCCAGTTTAGGACACTTGGCCCTAGTCCCAACAGTAAAGCAGTTCAGTCCCAAGTCCTGCCTAGTACACAGCCCCTGTGTCACCTGACCACTCTTCACCAAAAGCCTCCCACAGACAAGGTTATACTTTCAAGAAAGCCCACTAATAACCACCCAGCTCTTTACAGCAGCATCCATACCTCCGTCAGAGGGCTTGGCTCCCGAGCCTCCACTGCTGCCCTTGCCCCAGCTCAATCGCCCTCCAGGCGCAAAGAGCTGATTGTTAGAATCAATGGAGCCAGGCTGAGGAAGGAAAGGAAGTGGAGAGTCATGAGTCTGATCTAGCCAAAGCCCCCAGCCACACAGCCATGAACAGTCTAGACCAGGGGCGAGGCACGCTGTTCCTGTAAAGCGCCAGGAGGTAAGTATTTTAGGCTTTGCAGCCACAGTTTCTATTTCAACCAGTCAACACTGCCGCGCTGTCATACAAAACCAGTCACAAAGGATAAAGGGAATGAGTGTAGTGGAGCTGCAATCAAACTATGGACACTGAAATTTAAACTTTATGTAATTTCACATCACATAACAGCATTCACTTATTTCAACTAGAAAACGTAAAAACCACTCTTAGCCTGGGGGATTACAAAAGAGGGAATGGACCTAATGTTGTGTGCGTGTCGGTTTGCTGAACAGAGTGGCCCAGACCAATGGGATCACACACCCTAGGGCCGGTGGCCCTGTCTCCAGTAATCTAACCAGTTAGTCTAAGAGGAAAATTTCAGCAGTCAGAGAATGAGGGGGCTAAGACCCAAACTGTGTTTAATACCAACTTTGATCCCTCTTTACCCTCCTATTACTAACATCACCCCCTCCAATATACACACCCCTACCTTCGTGATCTTGGTGAGTCGTGAGGTGTCAATAGGGCGGCTGCCCTTGCTGATGGGGACTGTGTTCCAGCCACCATCATCTACAAGTGGAAGGCCACGGCCTGGGACCAAAAAAAAGAGAGCATATTAAAATAATGAGCAAGGCCTAACAGCCCTGTCCCCTTGGCCTGGCCCCAGACTCGCTTCCTCAGGTCCTCAGTTCCATCATGGGGTCTCAGTGGCCCAGACACGTGGCACTAACAAGAAGTCATCAGTGGAAAGCACAATCCCTCACGCTGCCCCTCCCCAATCCTAGCCTCGAACTCACTGACAGGTGGGCCTGGAGGGCCACCCCGACGTTTGTCGCTGCCCTTGGCCATGAGCTGCTGCACTTTAATGTGCTCTCGATGCTCCTCCATCTCAGCCTCCTTGTGGATTTGGTCAATGGTCTTGGGACCCTGATCCCCTCGGCGTGGCACCCAATTGCTCTGTGGGGACATGAAGCCAATCACAAGATAACTACATCAGAAAGGCCAGACAGAGCAATGTCGGGAACTGGGGATTGTGGAGTCAGAGGCAACCAACCAGCGGGGAAAGGGGTGACACGTACCCGTCGCAGATCTAGCACATCTTGCAGCATGAAGCGGATTCGGGATGAAGTCTTCTTTTCCTTAATTATTTTCTCCATCTGGTTGAAATACTGATCCATTCGGGGCTAGGGAGAAGCAACGGGATCAGGCCAGGAACTTCTCATTCCTCTCCTCCAGCTGCAAGCCCTCAGCTCCAGCACTGTGGTTCAGTGGCCCAGACATGCCAGCGCAACAGGGAGTGACAATGGACAGCAGACCCCACGTCCTTCAGCCTGTCCCCCTCCACATCCCAGGACCCTACCTTGGCTTTTTCAAAGTCCAGATCTTTGCCAATGGTGGTAAGCAGACGGCAAAGGCATTCAAGGGACTCTTCGTCGTGATTCTTAAGTAGTTTAACTACGCAGTCATGCATTATTGCCTCTGTTAACATCTTCAGCTTAAACAACTCCCCAATGAACTTGATATTCCCTAAAGAGCGCCGCCGGGCTATGTCTCGAGCCTCTTCTAGCTCTTCCTTCAAGCGTCCCCGTTCTTCTGCCTGGCAGTCAGGGGACAGGGATCACATCAAAGAGAAACTCAGCCCCACGACTAGAACTCTCCCCCTCTGCTACCTGCATTTCTATACCCAGTCCTCACATCCTCAGGTGGAGAAACCCCCAGCACTAACCCCCACACCCAATCCTACAGCTGAGTAGTGTCTGGAGGAGCAGCAGGGCTGCTGGGTTTTCTCTCACCGTAGCAGCTTCATCCATCTCTTTTTGCTTCTTCTCAAAAACCTCATCATCATCTTTGTCTTTTTCAAACTCCTTCTGACATCGATTCAACAACAGTTTTCGGAAGTTTACAGTCACTGTTGGCTTCTCTGTAGTGGGCACTTTCAGCTGCAGATCAAAGAGAACGTCACGTTCAGACTATCCAGGGCAAGGAAGCCCCTCCCAGAGTCTCAACCTACCTAACCCAGGAAGAGCTCTAGCCCCGGCTCTGCCTCCTCTTGGAGGAGAACCCAGAAGATGAACTTACGGCGTGGGAGGCCAGACCACAAGACTGAGAAAACAGTGGAAACTCACCGCCATGAGGCAGCGACACATGTTGGCATAGGCCACAGAGAAGTTGGGTTCTGAAATGGCCTTTTCAAAGATGAGGTCAATGACCCCTTTCAGGCGTTCCTCAGTGTCGATGGCCAGCTGCGTCACCTGCTTCATCAGCTGCTGGAACATCTGGGGTGTCAGCTTATTCAGAATGGCGCGTACCCTGCGGAACAGGTCCTGGGAGAGAGGAAAGGGAGCAGAGAAGACACAGGATCCAGTGAGGTTCTCAGAAGAACAGGGGCCACCGAGAAGGACGAAGAGAGTAGGGAGGATGGAAGAGGCTACTGATGGGGATGGACAGAAGCAAAAAGGCACAGCTGGCTCAGCGGACCCTGAAGAGAAGGAATGGAGACCAAAAGCAGGGCCTGCCAGTACCTGGGTTTTGTTGCCATCAGCATCCTCTTCTCCCCGGTCCTTTTCTGTCCGTTTGCTGCTGGGTTTCCAGGCCTTCTCTGCTTTGTTCAGTTTTATATCTTCGGTCATTAACACTGTGGCAATGATCTTACGTGGCTCCTTTCGGGGGCCCTGCTGAGAGCGCCTGGGTCCCAGACCAGCCTGCTAATAAGCAAGGGTTACAGAAAAGATACAGCAGTGAGCACAACCTGAGACACCACCACGTATCTCCAGAGCAGACTTCTCATTTCCCATGAGATACAGAGGGTCACACACTCCCACTCCCCTGGCCCATCTGCCCCTCTAGCGAGTCCCACTCACCGGCCCTCGGGGCAGCTCCCCACCTGGCCCACCCCTTGGGGGCCCACGGTTGCTAAGGGTTGGTCGGCCAAGGTTGGCAAAGGACGGCGTGAAATCTGGGCCACAATTTATGCCCTGAAGTCTGGCAGGATCCAGGGGCCGAAGTGGTGTTTTATTGGCCTATGAAGAAGACAGAAAAAGGATCAGAAACAGGCTAGGGCTACTGACTGCTCTTTCAGGACCTCAGGCTCCTCCCCAGCCACCCGTCAGTATGAACTCGGTCCCCCCCTCAGGCCCACCAACCTTATCCAACACCACATCACTGATATGGGGCAGTCCCTCGGGCTTCTGCATACTGGCAAAGATGAACTGAAAGCCAAGCAGGAACTCACGGTCATATCGTTTTTTCTCCTCAAGGTTTAGAGGCTTCCACTGATCTGTAAGGAAGGCGGGGTGAACCGACCATGCTATTGTCCTCTGGGAGCCGGACAAGACTGCTCAGCCCGCTTACCCCTCCTCCTGCGTACCTGACTTGTACTCGTACTTCTGCTCCCCCGGCTGGATGTTCTCAGCATTGTGGATTTTATCTTCCTTCGAGTCCCAGGTCTCGTCTGCTTCCTCAGGCCGTGAGGGCACACTGCTGCCCTCAGGCTCTGGGCCGGGGTTGCTGCCTACAGGAGGCTGATTTTCCACCTCTGGCACTCCTGGGTTTGCCTGTAACGGCAGGGCATCCCTTTGGTTGCAGGTCAAACATGGCTCCACACTCAAACTCTGCCCCATGCTACTACGTGCTCTTACCTCCTTGAAGGCATCTAGAAGGTCTCCTACAGCTTCCTTCTTATTGAGCTCCTTAATTTTCCGTCTTCTCTTTGGCACAGATACTGCCACTATTCAGGGAAAAAATGGAAAACTTTTTGAGTGGAGATAACTTCAAAAGTGCCCCTAACCTCTAGGAAGAAAAGCAGCCACTGTGTACCACTTACTCTTTCTGTCACAGCCTCCCCAGACTTAAAATTCCTTACTCTACCTCTTAAGATTTAGGAGTTTAATCTAGCCCTTAATCTAGCTTACTTAAGCAAGCCATTACAGGGCTTCTGGCCCACACATTACAGCACAAATGGGAGATCATCAATAAACAGAGAGAACCCCACCCTCCAGCCCGGCCCAACCCACCTCCACCATCCAGCCACACCTTACCTGGGGTAGCTGCTGCCACCTCCAAATTCTGGGACAGATGGGCTGGAACAGGGATGTTCTCTGGGGGAAGCAGTTCCTCTTCTCCCTTGTCACCCTCAGCTTCTCCTGCTTCCTCCTCCTCCTCCTCTTCCATTTCTTCCTCTGGAGCAGGGGAAGGCGCTGGAAAAGCCACGGCTGGGGTGGCAGAGAGGACGGCGGTGGGAGCCACTGGTACTATAACCTCTTCGGCCTGCTCCTTTGGCTCACTGACTGGGCTCAAGTCCACAGCTGGTGGAGAGGGGGCTCCATTGAGCAGTTCCTCAGGTTGGGCAGTTGGAGCAACGGGCGTGGGGGAATCAGAGGGACAAATGGAGGGGAGAGGGGCAAGCTCTGGGTTCAACTCCAACTCTGGTTCCAGATCCTCTGGTGGGACCGTGCCATTAGGCTCAGGAAGAATCTCCACCTTGGGAGATGCCAGGGGGATAGAAACCTGGAGAGGACTAGAAGAGAACTCAGATTCTGGAATTGGTTTGCTAAGTGTCACTTCTACTTCCAGTATGGGTTCAGCGAGGGGAGTGGGTTCTGGAGAGATGCAATACGGCTCCCCAGTTTCACAGGGCATAGGGGATGATTCTTCTACAGACATTTCTATCATCCCCGTTGTCATAGTGTCCCCAGGAATAGAGAGGACTGTGAGATTAGGCTCAGATCCTGGTTCCAAGATTGGAGGTGGTGATGGGGTCGGAGAAGGCGAGGAAGGCTGGGATTCTGAAGGGCTATGCTCTGTGCCAGACAGCCCCGGCCGGGCCCCAGTGATTGCTCCCTGTGACCGGTCATCTGCACCACAGGAAGGAAGAGTAATTAGAGGCAAGTCCTTCACCGCTGTTGTTCCTCCTCCACCTCCCTGCAAAGCATTCCTAACCTAACACCTCCGCCCAGTCTGCTCCCACCTAAGCCTTTGCCCTTTTCCCCCAAAATCCAATCCCCGTTCAAAATCCCACAACCTTAACCCTAAGTCATTCTTCTCTGACACCCTCAAGTCACCCTACCGCCTCGGCATTTTAAATCACCACACTCCTTTTCCCCACAAAAGCTCTGTCCCACATGCCTGCATACCTGGCCGGACAACGACAGCAACCTGGGGAGTCTCCCCATTAGCTTGAGGCTCCAGACCGACTCCCGTCTGCAGGACACAAAGGGTTACCAACTTTGCCCTGAAGAGTCCCACAACCCTTCTTTACTAGAGCCATTTCTACTTTAGCTCTGCCTAGAAATCCAGGAAAGCAGGGAAACAAATCCCTTAGTTGAAGGAAAAGACCAAAGAACTTGGGAGTCCAGGGCAGAATAGCCATCCCAGCCATGGCATTACTCAAAGAGCAGACAATACCTGGGGAGGAGTGGGTGTGGAAGCGGTTCGGGCCCCAGACATAATTTCCTCTGTGATATCCTTCCCTCCTTGGTTTGGATCTCGAATTCTGATCTGGGGAGAGAAAGCTACAGTTTGAGTGGAAAGCAGGAGGAGCCCACCTCTCCACCCTGCCCCACACCTAAGAGTCCAGGCCAACCCTCCACCCCAGACCGGGAAGCAGATGGGTGGGTGTCAGAAACCCCATGAGTTCTACTATCAACCCACCTGGCTGCCCTGGTCCCACCCCTAAGAGACCCTTGACTTCACAGAGCAGCTCTGTACATCACAATGCTCCTCCCTCTCTCCCTCATCCCTGCCCCACCAACAGTCCCCAAGTCTATGGCTGCACACCCTGAGGCCCAGAACCCCCGTCTAGCACCCATACAGCTCACTTTGTGGCTACTCGGCCTGATCTCTGGGGGCAGGGCCCAGATCCAGTAGGTGGAGCTAGGGTGACTCAGCGGCTTCCCCAGCCCTGGCACCCTATTCTGGGCACCACGCCCAGGGCTTGAGGATTGAGCAGAGGCGGAGGCCTCAAGAGCTTCCAGGACTTGGGGTTGGGGGTGGGGCCACAGAAAACTAACCATTTCTAAAGCAAGCCACCAGAAACCTAAAACCAAACATAGACCTTACAGACCCCTCCAGGGCTCAGGAATTTCCCCACTGGGCACTTCAGTCTTCCCATGAGCTTTTTCTACACTGTAATATTAGTACCTTACAAAGAACCCGAGCACGTCACAGATCCCCATTCTTTGCCTACTTCAACTGAAGATCTTCCTCCTTAACTTCCTGCTCCCTGACCCACAATGCACCTGACCTTGACTCTCCCTTTTCCAGATGTCCTAGAGCCCACTGTTGCTACTCACCGTTTTCCGCTCCCTCTTGGGAGCAATCTGGGGTGGCTGGTTCATCAAAACTGGGGTGGGGGCCACGCCAGTGGGAAACTGCTGCACACCCTGGGCTGGGTAGTAGGTGCCAGCTTGGGGGTGGTGGCAGGGGAGGGGAGATACGCGGAAAGAAAAAATGGTGGCAGCGTCAGGGCCCAACCATATACAAATGCCTGTTCAAGCACCTCCCTGCCCCAGAACCTCTCATCACCCACAGCCGGCCCCTTGCCCTGCTCCACCCTCCTCCCCAAGGGAATGAGGTGTCTATCAAAGCTGGGGAACCAGTCTGAACTGCGTTTACAAGAATTCCTGACACTGGCACACACACCCCTTATAGGTAGGCACTCATTTCCAGCCACCAGAATTCTGTCTGTTCCTCTTCTACCTCATAACATGCTGTGTATGTACCCTACCCCCCGGGCACCACATACGCACATGCTCTGAGGGAGCAGCAACTACTTAACCTGAAACAGAATCAGGTCTTTGGCTGAGAATGAGAAAGAGAGATTTGCCAACCCTCTCTATCCACTCGACCTGAGTCCAGTTCCAGTTTGCAGCCCTTCGCTCAGGGTAAGGAAATAAGAACACTACGAACCAGACCCAGGACAAGGAAAAATTAATTCTTTAAAGCAATGGTCTCCAAAATGAGATGCATTTCTTAATCTCATCCATAATCTCCACTTGTTTTTCATAAACATTATTTGTTTAAATTCTGCAAATGTATAAACAAAAACATACATGTGTTGGAGGTACTCGCTCAAAATTTTCCCTGATGATCAAAAAATTTTGGAAACCACTGCCATAAAGAACCGACTAATCCTTTCCTAGAATATAAATGAGAAACAGCTACAAAAACCTTCCGAATCCACGTTACATGATCACTAACAGACCCTCAAACTGGTACGCCATCATTCCTTGGGGAAGGACTCCACTCTCAGGGACAGGATAAAACAGCCTGCCACCCACACACACCCCTGCTACCTACCAACCCTATCATTTTTAGACCAAGACACAACACTGAAAAGGTCTTAAGAATGAGTGAGCTTAGATGCTCCCTGGGACTCACTCTCACCTGACTCCATCCCCTGCTTACCGTAGGTCCCAAACTCTGTAGGGCTTGCACCCGGATAGAAGCTTGGGGCTCCTGGCTGCACAGGATACTGCTGTGTCGGAACAACATATGGGGAACGCCCCTGGTGGAGGGGGAGGAGGAGAGAAAAGAAGGAGTTGAAGAAGCTGAGTACCATATCAGACTACAAAGAGAATGTAGAGCAAGACAGGACAAGCCAACTCCAGACAATGACCAGAAGTCAAGTCCCACCTCTGGAGAAGAGACGGGACTGGAGGGTCAGGGTACAAGGTTCTGGTCATTCAAGGTTCTGGTTCAAGGTTCTTCCAGCCCCCAAGCCTCCAGCCTCACCTGTCCAGGGATGTAGTAGGCCCCCTGGGAGGCTGAGTAGGAGATCTGGGAAGGGATCATCATTACTTGGGATCCAGCAGGGTAGACATGGGCAGCTGGGCCAGGGCGGGCGGGGGCTGCACTCTGCACTCGGGAAGCTGCACTGCTTGGGGGCTGGGCCCGGCTAGGGTAGAAGTGCTGTCAGGAGGGAGGAAGGCAGTTGATATTGGGAATGGGAGGAAGTAGACAGCAAAATGGCCACTCTGCAATGTCTCTAGTCTGGAGAGAAGTACTGGGGGCTTTGGAGCACAGGGACCAGTCCTTTCAAGACCCACTTGACCAAATGATGGTTAAGTAGCCTCTTGTACTCACACACACCTTCCACACTGAAGCACACACACTGCACCTTGTGTATTTACCCCCTCGTAGCCAAGCATACTCATGTCACGTCCACCAGGCCACCCTTCCACAGAGGCTTCCTAATACCCAGATGCATCGTGCCTAAGTAAACCCCTTTCTAGCAGCATACTCCCCAGCATGCACTGCTCCACCCAAGGTCCAGAGGAACTAACTGCTAACATGCAAAGGTCGCCCAGTTCCCAAGTACACTTTCTACAAAATCTAGCCCCTAACATGCATCAGTCAGCCACAGACTGAAGCCCCGGATGGCAAATAAGTCCCCACCCTGAAGCCTCCAGTCCCTAGGTCTAGCCCCTGACAAGGGCAGAAGGTGAAGAGTGAGGCCACGAGAGGGTCCAGGATTAGCAAAGGAGTATTACCTGCAGAGACCTGAATCCTCCCTGAGAGCACATGGGGACAGGAAAGAAAAGAATTATCCCCAAGGTGACAAGGGGAAGAAAAAATGAAGAAAGTAGGACAAGAATCCTCCCACTTAGTGAGGAAGAACTTAGGGAACAGAGAAAGGCAAGAACTCGCTGGAGTGTTTATCTCGCCATAGTCCAAAGAGAAAGAGGGGAAGAGGAATGGAGCAATGGCAGCCTCCCAGTAAAAGAAGGAAACAGGAAAGCAGGAGTTGGCAGCTGGGCCCAAAACACTGCTCCCAATTCTCACAGCACCAAGACCCCTAGTAATGCCATCCCCACCAAGGGGCCATAAGTAATCAGCAACGCAAAGTGCAGAGTCGCATAAAAGAACACAGAGCAACTCAGTAAATTGGGCAGATACAGGACCTCCAGAGTTTCCCATCCAGGCCCAAGTTGGCTTAAGCTTCCCATAGCTCCCACCCTGGCCCCCTACTCCCATCCCCACAGCCCCTCACCTGGCGGGGCTGAGAAGGCGTGTTCATTTGTGTCGCTTGTGGCGTACTGAACACCACCGGTGCTGTCTGCCCCGGGGGAAACGCTGGCTGAAGGGGGGAGACCAGAGTTCAGCAAGAGGGGAAACCCGGGTGGGGCAGAAACCCAAGCTGGTGAAGTAAGGGGAACAGATCTGTGGCAACAGCCTCAGCAGTTCACATACCCCCTCCCCATGACAGCCCCTGGGAAGAGCCAGGGGCCCTGTCTCAATTTGGCAGCAGGAAACTGCACTTTGCCCTGACACAGATGGGGGTGGGAAAATCCAGAGGGTTGGAACCTGTTCCTGCCCGGCTGCCTGGTCTCCTCCAACCCCCACCCCTGTCTCTTCTAATTCCTCCCTAATTACCTGTGGGAGTCCAGGGGATGGGGCGGGTGGGGGGCCTGCGGGCTGTGGAGCTTTGTTCATTTCATTTGGTCCACATCAGGGTCCCCCCAACACCTGTTGAGAAAGAGTGGCACTCGGAAAAGGGAAGGGACCCAAACTTAAGGCAAACTGAGTAGAGGAGGGGTTGAGGCAAGGGCTATGTCCCACACCGAGCCCAGGAGGCGCCAAGAGAGAGAAGGAACAGAAAAGATATAGCTTATATCCCCACCAACACGTTGCCAACCCGCATCACCACAAAACAACCCCCTGGCCTGCTGAAACAGTCCCCTCACTCACCCCCTCGGTTAAGATAAGTCCACGGTGCGGCCTACAGGTTCTGGGCATCCGAGGGCCTGGGGTTGGGAGGTGAGGGGTATCAACCTGGCTCCGCGGGGCCCAAGACCAACCAGACCGGAAATTCCAGGTCTCGCTGGCACCAGGCTCCCGGATCATAAACGGAGCTAGCAGCAGCTTCGGCCGCGGTGTCCCCACCCCCCACCTGGGGACACCGGGTCCGGGCCTGGCCCAGGGGCACACAAGGCACGCCTGCCGCGGGTGGCCACGGGGGCACCCGCGCGGGGCCAGAGACGAAGCCTGCCGCCGCCCAGAAGTGGAGGCCAGGAAGGGCGGGAGTCGGGCCGTAAAAGGCCAGGCGGGCGGCGGCCGAAGAGAAGCCGGTTTCCAGTGAGGGTCGACCGGGAGGGCGGGCGGGGCCGGGGGCTCCTCCCTGCCCACCGCCACCGCCTCCCTCCCCTGCGCCCTCCCTGCGCAGAGCCGGCCAGTGCCAAAGAACAACGTGTCACTTCCCGGCGGCCGGGCCGCAAAGGGGGGAGGGGACGGCAGGCCCGGAGCCGCGGTGCCTGCGCCCGCCGGGCCTCCTCGGGTCAGACCGCTGTGGCACTTCGTGGCCGGTGAACGCGGCACTCTCCCAGGCCGCAGGGACCACATATTCTGGCCCCGCGCTTCCCCACCCCCACCCAGCAGCCAGGCCGGGCCAGGCCGGGCACACGTGGGCCGCGGATCGGGCCCTGGCGGGCGGGGGCCCAGGCTTGAGCCGCGGAGCCAGGGCGCCGGGGCGGTGGCACAGGGCAGCCGGTCCCGGCCCGGATGGCGGCGGATGCGGGGGGAGGGGGTGGGGGGGCCGGGTCGGGCCCGGACATGGCGGCTTTACCTTCAGTCTCCTTCAGTCCGCGCGGCCGAGCCCCACGCAGCCGCACAGACGTAGTCCACAACCATTTCCGGCTCCCCGCACAGATCCCGCTCGGCGGCCACCGCTTCTCCGCAGGCGCAGCCGGCGCCCCCACGTGACCGGCGCAAAAGGCGGAGCAGCGCCGGGCGCCGCGGAGCACATGGGATTTGCCCCGCCTCGTCATGTGACAGGCACTACCCGCCCCCTTGTCCCCTCCCGAACTTTAGAACTCCCAGACAGACACCCCCCTAGCTCTGAGTCTGTGTTCCGCAGTTCTTTAGTTCATTCATGCTTTGAGCCAGCGTTTATTGAGCGCATACTAAGCCCTAGGCCAAGTGCTGGCTAGGAGCCGAGAATACTGAAATTAAAAACTCAGTTCTGTGTAAGTAAATAATGGTACAAATACGGAATGAAATACGAATTATACAGCCTTTGAAAAGAATGTAAGTTTGATCACTGAAAGACCTATTAAACGGAATGTTATGCTAAAAGAATTGCAACAGTCTAACTAGGAAATTTGTATGAGTGATTTGTCTTTAACAAAGTTCAGCCACTCTCAGGGAGGGTCAAAAAACAATCATGGAAAATTCAGAATGCTGGAAGAAGTAATCTCAAAACTGCTGCCCAATAGCCAAAAGATTTAGGACCCCAGAAGGGACCGTACTAGAGCCAAATCTATGTACTAGGAATCAGGTATGTAGCCTGGGCATTAATCCACATATTGCTCCTTACTCCCTGGTGATGTTACCTACTACCTATTTAATACTGGTTATACAATAAAATGGTAAGATTTGAAACCAGGCAGTCTGGATCAAGGCTGAGCTTTTAAACCATCGTGCTTCTCTCACTATAACATCTGCTCTATTGGATTGTGAGGATTAGAGTTGATTTATGTGAAAATGCTTAAAACAGTACCTAGGTACCTAGCAAAAGTTCTCATTCTCTCCCCTCTGCCTCTGTGTATGCACATAATCTCAGAAGAAACTTTCCCAGCACCAATGATGAACTGACCACTTAGTATATATGACCTATGTGACCTCAGTCCTCACAATTGCCTACAAAATACAGGTTCCTGCAGAAAGTAAGGCCTGCTTGAGTGTGGATGGTAGGGTAATGAAATGGGTGTAATAATTTATAGTTTTAATTTGAACATTTTACCTAAAATGCTATATGTTGTGCATATGTAAATGCTTACAATTTTGTAATAAAGGGGAGGTGCTATTTGTGTCAGACCCTGTAAATTGTATTATCATTTCCATTATATATGAGGAACTGAAGCTCCAATGATAGGAGAGAAAAATAGATACTGTATTTTTTGGACTATAAGACGCATTTTCCCCCAAATTTGGGAGGAAAATGGGGGTGTGTCTTATCATCCGAAGGTAGCTGAATTATAGCCTGAATGTTATTTATGTTATTAAATTTATTTTACCACATTTTTTGCATCAAAAATTTTTTTCCCTATTTTCCTCCTCTAAAACCTAGGTGCGTCTTATGGTCTGAAAAATACGATACATGGAGGAGGAACTACAATGAGAAGGAAGATGCAGATCTAGACTATTCTGTGACCCTCTTCAAGTGCTGTGACTTTATCATGTTTGGCTCCCTTTTTTACTCTTCTCTTTTCTTTCTCCCTGAGCAAACTAAGAAATAAAAATCATCTACTACCTACATGCCAATCCATTCCTGACTCAGAAACCACTCTCTTGAACTCAAGTCAGAACAAGGTTCTACCTAAAAAATATCTTCACCTAATCACCCCACAGTCATCTCAAATTGTGTACGACCAGATAGGAATTTGTCATCTCTCTCTACTCAATAGTCCACCGTGACCCCAAACATGTGGTTCCTATATTCTATTTCAATGAATACTGCCCAACCAGAAAATCTGAGATCCATCCTTCCTACATCTAATCAGATACCAGGTCCTATTGGTATTTGGATCAAAATCCAGTCCTATTGATTTTATTCCTAAAAAAATCTTTCTTCTGCCCTTTCCCCTCTCCCCATTTCTACTGCCCCAGTTCTGGCATTCATTTCCCTTGCCTGGTCTCTGGGCCTCCATTTTGAACTTTCCCACCCAGATAGCTGATCATGTCACTTTACTGCTCTTTTCAGTGATTGAAATACTGTCAGTTTCTTAGCACAGAAAAGCTCTTCTAAACTTGATGAGGTTTAGAACTGTCTCTGGCCACACTTTCTATGGCTCTATACACTTAGTCAAACCAAACTATCCATGGTTTCTGAAAACAAATAGCTTTTCTACTTCTCTGCTTTTGCTACTTCCTTGGCTATATCCTACCCCTTTTCCCTCTGGACAAACTCATCTTCCTCTAGGTCTGTTTCCTCAAAATCCCTCACTTACCCGGCACTCAGGCCCTATTTTAATGACACCAGGGTAACTCGTTCACATGCCAGTCGAGTATTGATCACAATATATCACAATTGTTTTCTATTATGTAAGCTTTTTGAGGATTTTTTCAATTTTTGCATCTCCACAAACTAGAATAACATCTAATGCAGAATAAGTCTCCATTGATATGTCTTGCTGAATGAATGATTGAATGTGAAAGATTAAGAGGCACCATGAAAATTTCTTACCCTAAAGCAAAATCACTGATTTGGGAGGGAATTATCCTTTTGTTTTTCAGTTTACAAATTGCTTTCTAATTTATTTTAACATCGCCACCATTGAAAATCAGGTAAAGCAAATATTATATCCCCCTTACACAGATAACAGAGGCTCATTGGACACACTGATTTGCTTGACTACAACAAGTCCCATTAAAGGGTCTTGAGAGGTCTGCTGTCTCCCAAGTTCAGTGCTTCAACCTTTTATGCAGGTTTTATAAAGGCTGTCGAGTGAGAGCAGAGTAGACAATGGAGACACTCAATCCAAAGTGTCTTCTCCAGCTGCTTCTCCAGCTAGTCAAGAGCTTGGACTACAATGGGGTCCAAGGCTACAGAAACAGATTAATATAGTGAATTTAACATTATGGGTTTGGAGTCAGATGGACTTAGATTCCAATCATGGTCCCACCACTTACTATGTGACCTTGAGTAAGTTATTGAACCTCTATAAACTTTACATTCCTCACCGAAATAGAGATAATACCTACCTCTCAAAGTTGTAGTGAGGTCTCAGAAGTGTGTAGAATTATTCTTTCAACATTTATAGACCTATAAAGTGCCAGTCACTGTTCAGAGGTTAAACCCACAGAAAGTGTTGGATAAAATGCGAGCAAGTACTGTCAAGGCCACATGTTCTCTACTGCATCCACAGGGGTCTAGGCCCCAAGAGTCAGTATAGCTATTGTCATACCAGCACCTCCAGGAAGCAGCACTGCAGAGCAACAGTGATTACATTCCAGGAAGGAGGCCACCTCTTTCCCATGGCTACACCAAGAGGAAGGTCAGGGTCAAGTTTTCTTATACCATTTCTGCAAGGACAGCCCAATGTATGTTAACATGATCAAACCTCTCAAACAGCAGCCTCCCAAGAGTGACAGAGGGTCACAGAAGCTCAAGATGTCCCTTTCACTTAGCAGCAAAAAGTCGAATTAGAAAGAGTGGGGCTAATTCTGCTGCTTCTTAGCGCAGGGAGCGATGGGCCCGAGGAGGGTGTGCACTGACAGGCTGGGGCTGAGGTGTATGAGTCCACAAGTCCCACACAAATTTATTTGTAAGAGTTTGTGAAAATTTGTTTATATGCATCTCCTAGAAAGAAGGTCCATTACATTTATCAGCATCTCAAGGATTTATGCCCTTAAAGATAAACCATTGTTTTAAAATGATTAGGAAAGAGAAGGAAAAAGGTTCAGTTCTTTCCATTCAGGGCAGCCTCCTTGCTAGCCTAGGCTCAGAGTTGCTACAAACAATGCAGTCTCACATCCACTCCCCACCCCAGTCTGGCCTCTAGCCACCATACCCCAGAGAACAGACAGAAAGGGACCTCGGGGATAAAGGTTTTTATTCAACAAAGTCATTTCACTTGGTAACAAAAGAACAGGAGGTAACAACTCCACCAAAGCTCTAGAGCAGTGTCCACCCTTGGTAGCAGAAAACATGGCCCACTGACATATCAGCAGCAGCTCAGAGCTTCTGGTGGCCACTTAGAGGTCATAGTTGGGGTTCTTCCGAAGGATAACAAAACCTTCCAGAATGGGGGTGACAGGAAGAAACTCCTCAGTGGCCAATTCTGCCCGCTCCCCGTGGGCCAGCAACACTGGGGTAGTGTGTGTCTGAAACCCTGTGATGGTCTTAGGTTTGCCAGCCTGGCCCACCACATCCACTGCCTGCAGGGTGAGAAAATTGAGATGAAGGAACTCCAGATGGGAATGCAGCAGCAACCCAGAGCCTACACCACTTTCAGAGAAGCAGATATGTGTGCATTCTCCAAGTTCTACAATACAGTCTGAGCCCTCCCCTCTCTTAACCCCTCACCTGGCCCACACGGACAGACACTGGCAATGGCCGCAGCTCCTCATCAAATGTAACCAGCATTCGGGGCTGCATGGCAGCCACCAGCCCATATAATACATAGTGAGATTTGCCTAGGATGACTGAAGGAAGAACACATGGCGTAGTTAGAGGCCTGGCCTGAACCTAGGGCCCCCACTCCAGCCCTGACTCTTTAACCCCTCACTCACATAACTGAACCCACGCTCCTCTCTTCATATAGCCTACTATAAACCAGAGATGCCTCTACCATACTCTTCCCACAGCCCTTAACCTGGTAATCACTTTCCCCCAGTCACTAAGGAGCAGAAACTGGGCTCAGTTCTCCATTCTCAAAAGAAAATCTCTTTGGGCCGGATCTAAAGTGTGGGAGATAGAAGTTTCACAAAGTCCATCAGAGAACAGCCTCAGGAACAGAGGTAACCAAAAGCCTTGCTCCTAAGTTATTAAGGTGGTCCTGTTAGGGGTGGAGACAGGGCTCCAAGTGACACCATATAAGATCCCAATAGGAACTCACTGTTGCGGACATCCAGGAAAGAGACAAGCACAGTGAGCAGTCCAGCCACGGCCACTTGACTCATAAGCTGCCGGTCACTGTGGTAGGGGCAGAGGGTGAGTGTGCCCTTCCCTAAATGTGTCAGGCCCTGAAAAATACAGAAGGAAGTGGAGGTGGAGAGTCACATCTGAAAAGACATCACCTAACCTGGCCACACAGAAATCCAACTCACACACATCCTCCCTCCAGACTGAACTCAAAGTCCCCTTCATGTCACTACGTCTCCCTTCCACCCCCACAGACATGTCCCTTGGCACACTCTAAGGAAAAGAGTTCTATTCTTTACCTGTGCCAAGCGCACCATGAAGAGGTTGTTGGGGTCCTTGGCATGATACTGGGCTAACTGGCGCAGCATCGCAGCCAGACGGGCATTATTGGTACCTGGAAATGTCAAGCATCACAGAGGATTGGAAAAAAGGGCCTCAAACCTCCCCCTCAGGCTGCTTATGATCTTTTCCTGGCCGATACTCACCACTACCCACCATGCCCATGGCAAAAATGGAGTTATAGGAAACTTCTGGGTCAGCGTCATGGGAGAACTTGCTTAGAGTGTCCAGGATGTTGAGTCGTGGATTTGAAACAGAGATTAAGGCCAGTGCTAAAGGCACAGCCCGGCGAAGTGTAGGCTCCCCATATCTCAGCTGGCAGTAAAAGGAAATAACAGGGGTATCACAGAAAACAGTAAAAATAAGCTTTGTTACAGGAATAGACTGAGAGGTAAAGGAGCTTTAGTCAAATTTTATAGAAAGGACACAGAAAAAAACACTTCTCTACCATGGAAACCCATTAGGAAAGTCTCCTCTGGGGAACCCCATGCACCAAAATCAGTGCACTCCCATCTACTCCACGCGATACTCACCAGGTGGCCGAAGGTGCGTAGTGCCATCTCCGCACCGATCTCCTCCCCCATGGCAATCAGGGCAATCCCCAGCACAGCCACTCCCTGCAGTGAAGAGGCAGCAGAACCCAGTAAGCTCAGGGAACAAAAAGCACACCCTTGACAGGAGTCCTGTCTAAGAAAAAGCTGTCCTGTGGGGCGCACCCTTACCCCTCATGTACGGAACCCAGTCTTGTGCTATTTCAATACACAGCAATACCCAGAGGGGTTCAAAAGCAAACCCAAACCACTCCCCCTGCTCCCCGGCAAGCGTGTCCCCCCTTACAGCTGCACTCAGAGAGTGGCAGCTGCCCACAGACCTGATGTGCTCCCATGTCAGCAGGGGCTTCCTTCTTGTCCTTGTCCTTCTTTTCCTTCTTGTCTTTGTCTTCCTCCTTTTCCTTGGAGTCAAAGTGTTCACTACAGATGTGGAGCAGTTGCTGCACCTTCAGTACATTCCCAGAGCCTGCAGCAAGATGGTAAGAGTGAGGAAGGCTAGCAATGAGAAGGCACCAAGGAAAAGCTTACTCCAGGAATAGGAGAAGCTAAACAATCTAATGCAGATCAGAATGACTGAGCAAGAAATAATGTGAAAAAAGGTGCAGAAAAGAAATGAGTCGTCACTGGGAAGACAAAGACACAGACCTGCATAGGCACAGACATCCACCAGAGTGTTGGCAAAACTGCGGAACGGCTCTGACACAACCTCCAGCGCAGCCAGAATTGCCTCGATGGCCTCTCCCTTTCCTACGGGATAGAATTGAAGGGTCAGGAGACACTTGCTTCCATACAGCACAGCCTGACTTACACATATACCTTCCCTGTTGTATCTACTTGTCAGTCTTTTGCCCAAATAGAGAGACATCCCCTCACCCAGGTGATTGAGGCCCAATCCAAGAGGAAGCCAACGGGCATAAGTGTCCTTGAGCTCAGTCTCTGACTTTTCCATGATGGTCTGAAGGATGGTGGAAGTGACATCTCCATTGCAGGATCCCACTGCTATCATTCCACAGGCTAGAGCAGTTACACCTGCCACCTAGAAACAGGAAAATCAGTGTCACACAGTAAGTTATTACAACAGTCGTTTACCTATCTTGACTCCAGATAGCCAATTCCTATGGCCTGCTGTAACCCCACTGGGTAAAAATCCCTCCCTGATGGTAGGTCAAAATAACAACACTAGCTACAATTCACTGACTACTTACTGTGTCAGCCACTATACCACCTGCTTTGCATACTATTAACATTCATAATCAGCCCTGGCTGGTGTAGCTCAGTGGATTGAGCGTGGGCTGTGGACCAAAAGGTCGCTGGTTAAATTCCCAGTCAGGGCACATGCCTGGGTTGCGGGCCAGGTCTCCAGTGGAGGCCACATGAGAGGCAAACACACATTGATATTTCTCTCTCTTTCTCGTCTCTAAAAATAAATAAAATCTTAAAAAAAAAATTATAATAACAACAACCCCACAAAACAGGTCCTACTGTTATTCCTCTTATTGGTGTGAAAAATGAAACCTAAAGAGGCTAAGTGATGTATCCAAGATCACACTGCTTATAAGCAGAGATGGCAGGATTTGAACTGAGGTCTTTCTGACTAAAGCCTGTGCTATACTTACCCATCACTAAACCAACTCTGCACAAGTAAGAAAATTTAGAGTTGACCAATAACTAAAACAGTGAGTGAGAATTACCCACACCAAGCTAGGCTAAGTTACTCCCCACTCTAGTCTGGTACGATCTCAAGGGCTGGAATTCAATACCAATAACAAAATGTTAACGGTTTAGCAGCAGCATCACTGGGAACATAGAACCCCAGTTCTAAGGGATTTCCTTGAAAGGAAAGACACTTCCCCCTCTCCCAACCCCAACCCCATTTCTTTTTTTCCACTATTTATCACAGACAATGGTAGAATTCAGAGTACCTTCCCAACCTCCCCTAAATGACCAACCACCTCTACTCACCTCCATACTGGACTTGGAATCTCCCATCACAGGCAGCAGCAGTGTTAGAACATCTTCGCGATTGGAGCCAGCATAAGCCAAGCCTAGTCTGCAAAAGCCAAGGAGATGCAGTCCCCCACACACACCCGAGGACAGAACAGGGAAGAAACAGTAAGAGGACTGATCATTCATCATTTAAACAGTCACCAAGAGCCAAATACTCAACAGGCATGGTAGTAGTTCAAGGGCCAATTCCCGTTTTCACACAGCTTTCAGGTGGAGCACTACCAGAAGGAGAAGCAGTAAGCCTTACCCAAAGATGGAACCAAGTCTCATAGTGTTGCTGTTGTGGAGAACGTAGTCTGAGAGCAGTGCCAGAGCAGGGTCACACTCATTCCGGACCCCAGAGTTCACAATGCCACAGGCCAGGAGGGCTCCTGACTGCAAAACACGAAGAGATTCTTCACTCAGGCTACTCTCCCTTCCTCGCCACAAAGAGGCAACATAGGCCTCAGAGCAGCACCCACCTGAACTGGAGTTGAAAACCAGGTAGACCTTACCGGTGAAAGGGAGGCCCTGTGGGCCCTAGAACAAGGAAGGGAAATGTCCCAACTAGTGGGTGGTACCCAGACCAACCTTGATATAATCCTCAGAGGAGTACAGGTACTTGTCAATCTGAGTGAGGCCACCATCCACATCCCACAGCAGAATCATGCCAAGGGACGCGGCTGCGCTCAACATTCCTATACCAAGGAAAAATCTGTCTTAAAATGGTCCTACACTGAGAAAACTGTTATCAAGAGCTCTCCAAGGAACTGCATTGGCATTGCTTGTCAGGTAACAGAGGAACCTAAGACAACGAGAGTGACCAAAGCAACACAAAGACAAAGTAAAACTGAATTATACCATGGTCCTTGTTCTTGTAAAGCCATTTGTTGCCATCATCAGTCAGCAGCTTATCCTGGCCAAAGGCTGCATTCACAAAGCCATTCACAAAAGAAGAGGCCAGGTTCATGCGGGCAGAGTCCACTTGAGAGCCACTACCCCCAAACCCTGCACAGGAGGGAGAAGAAAGGAAGGTTAATTTAGAGTAGGGCAAGAAAGGAACATGGCGGCTGGTCTCTGGTTCTGAGCTGGCTTCTTAGGATCCTCTATTTTTGCTCCCAACAGTGACTTGGAAAAAGGGCATGTGGGAATTCTGAGCTCTGCAGGATAAAGCTGTTGGGCCAACCTATGACTCCTAATACAAGGGGCATAATTAAGAATCCTCCTACTCCCACACTCATGCACATGGCTACTCACGGTTGTTCTCTAGGTGGGTTTTATAGATGTCATCAGGCACCTTGGGCTCCATGATATCCAGCTGAAGAGAAGTCAGAGGGTCACAACTTCACCCCCCGGTCCTCCCCCTAGCTATCCTTTCCACTGTCCCACCGAATGGCAATTCTAACCAAGGAGAGTCTAGTCATGGTAATAATCAGAGAGGTAAAAAGCCAGGTAAAACCACAACAAAGAAAGCCTTGATAGAAAAGGGCAAAATCTCGCCCTGGGCAGGTGGCTTGGTTGAATGGAGTATCATCCTGTACACCAAAGGCTACGGGTTCGATCCCCAGTTGGGGTGAGTGCAGGTGGTCGCCAATCGATGTTTCTCTCTCACACAGATGTTTCTCTACCTCTGAGATCAGTGGGCACATCCTCTAGTGAGGATTAATAAAAAGAAAAGGGCAGAGTCTCACCTCCCGAGCTAATGCCAAGAAGTTGCTATTGAGCTGCACATTGGACATGATCTCTGTCAGGTCCTCATACTCCTCCACATCTTCACTCAGCTCCAGAAACACCCCATGCCGACCTAGCATGAACGCCATCTGCTTCTGCACTACCCTGTAGGAGAGCCATCACATCTGCTCAGCCCCTTCCACGAAGGACACAGAAAAGCCCCTCAAGCCCTAACCAGACACTACAAGCCCCCACCCACCCATGAGTTTATTTCTTCCTTTGCCGACTTCTTCCCTACATACACATCCTTGCAGGAAGTGAAGATGTCTTCTACCAGTTCCATGTCATTGAGCATCAATGCCAACCTCAGAGCTTCAGGGAAACGACTGAACTTTCGGAACACACCCAAAGCACAACGCAGTAGGGCAGAGTTCTCAGGCTCGGGCACATAATTCACACAGCTACAAAGGCAAAAATAAAAAAGGAATCAGAAATTCCAGACTTCCCCATTTATGCCACCTAATTCACTTGCCTAAAATAAATACTAAATGCAACACACACACACACACACACACACACACACACATTCCAGGCACTATGCCAGATGCTGGGACTACTAAGAAGACATGATGTTTCTGTCCTCAAGTAGCTCACAGACATCAATAAGTTATTTGCTACCCTTGATACAAATGCTCTGGGAAAACAGAGGAGGCATAATTAAGAGAGAAGTGCTGGGAAGGTAGGCCTGCCACCATTCCCTACCATACTTGCTTACCTGGTGAGATAGAGGCAGACCTTTGCATATGCATTCTCATCAATATCCTTCTCCAGCATATCCACCTGCTCAATTTCCATGAGCAGGTCGCAGGCCTCATGCTCTGCATTGTGGGCCATGTTATAGGGAACGATCTCCTTCACCAGGGTCAGCAGTGGCTCCCGCTGTGTCTTCTCTGCGTCATCCAGCTCCTGCCACTCCTTAGCCACTTCTCCTGCTAGATGCCTATGGAAAGGTCCAGACCATTAGCTGAGTGCAGCTTCACAGGAAGCACTTCCTTGTGGGTCATGGAATTCAGTGTTGGAAACTCATTACACTGGTACAAGACAGACAGTGCTCTAAGACTGAACTCAAAATTATGCCTCAGGCTCTGGCTGGTGTAGCTCAGTGGATTGAGCGTGGGCTGGGAACCAGAGGGTCCCGGTTCCATTCCCCGTCAGGGCACATGCCTGGGTTGCGGGCCAGGTCCCCAGTGGGGGCCATGTGAGAGGCAACCATACATTGCTGTTTCTCTCCCTCTCTGTCTCCCTCCCTTCCCCTCTCTCTGAAATAAATAAATAAAATTAAAAAAAAAAATTATGCCTCAGAACCCCCTTCAGATTACCAAAAAAAAAAAAAAAAAAAAGATCTTACCTGACATACTCATGACCCCATGATGCCAATTCCTCCTGGGAGCCCACTAGCCGATACTTGAGGCATTCACGCTCCCCACTCATGGTCATGGCCAAAACAGATATGATATCAGCAGCAAAACGCTTTAAAGAAACCAGTCTTTCAAGTCAAATCCAGGGTAAGGGGAGTATTACATTATAAAATCACAATCACTGTCACTACCCCCCAAATTAAGTATTAACTATACACCAGCCTCTATATGAGAAATTCACACACGGCACGTAAGCTAAGCCTCATGATCACTCCCAGGTTAGTGTTGCTATCTCTCTTTTAAACCAACGTGGCTGAGGGTGGTAAAAAGGGGAGAGTGGAGAAACACGTACTCTCAGTTTTATGCTTATCATGATAATAAACTATTAAAAGGTTTTAGCAGGCCTGGCTGGTGTAGCTCAGTGGATTGAGCGCGGGCTGGGAACCAGAGGGTCCCAGTTCGATTCCCAGTCAGGGCACATGCCTGGGTTGCGGGCCAGGTCCCCAGTGAGGGCCATGTGAGGAGCAACCATACGTTGCTGTTTCTCTCCCTCTCTGTCTCCCTCCCTTTCCCTCTCTTTAAAAATAAATAAATAAAATCTTTTAAAAAAAATATTGTAATTTAAAAAAAAAAAAAAAGGTTTTAGCAGACGAGACTCACAATCTAGAAAGACCACTATGCTTGCTGTATGAAAGACAAACTGTGTAGGAAGTAAAAAACAAAAGGAAGAAGTCAGCTAGGAGGCTGATTCAGTAATTCAGGCGAGAACTGAAGATTTCCTGGATTAGGGGTTGTTACAACAGGCAAAGAAGTGATTGAATTGGGTGTATATTCTAAAAATAGAACAACTGAATGTACATGAGGTATCAGGAAAGAAAAAAATTACAGTTAAACGTAAGTTAAAGTTAGGTCACGATAATAAAATCCCAAAGTCCAACATAAATAACGGAAAGCGTCTTCTGAGAAGGCGACCCTCCTGTCAGCTCCAATGTGAGTATTTTGACTATGATAAGCTCTGTTCAACTAGCTCAGGTCTCAGTCTATCAGGCTTCCTGTGACACCCCAGGAGCGCTATGGGTCCTCATGAAAAGGAATTCCTAAACTAGGCCTCCACTGGCTTCTGAAACAGTTTTACCTTATTCTCCCCAGGGGCCATCTTCTCATATATTTCCTTCAGCTTGCCATAGTGTGGGCGCAGAAATTTGAGAGGCTTGGGCACTGAAGTCATGGAAGTTGTAGAAGAACGAATCTGCCTCCGCAGTTCCTCTAGGGCTGGTCGGTACAGGGACGTGTCCTTCTCCTGATCAGGAGATGAGAGGATCAGACAAAAAAAAAGAATCATATCCCTCAAGTCATAATACACAAGTGTTTAACCACTCCCCTAGGAAAGTCACTGCTTATTCATCTTGATTCCCCCAACTACCTGGCACAAAAACAAATGAGCCCAGTTAAGAGTTCAAGAGCTACCCTGGCTACTGTAGCTCAATGGATTGAGCACAGGCCTGCAAACCAAAGGGTAACCAGTTCGATTCCCAGTCAGGGTACATGCTTGGGTTGCTAGCCAGGTCCCCAGTTGGGGGCCTGTGAGAGGCAACCACACGTTGATGTTTCTCTCCCACTTTCTCCTTCCCTTCCCCTCTTTCTAAAAATAAATAAATAAAAGAATTCAAGAACTGCTTCTCCCAGAGAGAAAACTATGAAATACTTCAAATACCCTTTGTTGCTTTTCTCCCTCACAGCATCATCACAACACTGATCGTAACATACAGTGCTGTACCTCATTTAGTTGTTGCCCCCAAATGGGATAAAGCGAACAAGGGGGAAAGCTCCAAATATGCACCCACTAATTTTAACATGTCATGACTCACCCCCAGTCGTTCCACGAGCATCTCCAGTTCATCCTGAAGCTGTTTGTCCTCCTCAGACTGGTGGATTGGAGGAAGAAGCTCATCAAGAGAAGGAAGCCCAAACATATCCTCCTCCCACTCACCCTGGGGCAGGTAGACAGTAAGCCTGCCTCCTTAGGAGGGCACAGGTGGACACGGAAAGAGGGCGGGAATGGGAAGCCCTGGTGGGAAGGCAGCCTGGCTTCTGGACCAGTCTCTGCTTGAATGCTGTTCTAAAACATGGGGTGACAACGATCCGCCCGGGCCCACCTCACGAGGCGGTGGTGAGGGCTGGTGCGGGCAGCGGAGGTGACAGCGCGGAATGGAGGATGAGGGGCAGAGAGGCGGGGTGCCAGGATCCCCAAGGGTCACCCCATCCGCCCTCTCCTGGGCGCTGCGGGGTCGTTAGGAGTCTGGCCCAAGGCCTGCGGAGCCGCGGTGACTCAGCCCACGGCCTCCTCCGCCGGCTCCCGGGGCCACGCCTCACCAGCTCCTGCTCTTTGTCCTTGTCTCCGGCATCCCGCCGGTCCTTGCCGCCCGGCTTGTCTTCCGCGCTGCCCGGAGCCGTCGATGGGGACTGCTGGGTCTGCAGCGACGCCTTGTCGCGGCCGCCCTCCTCCATCTCCGCCGCCACTGCTGGCCAGCTGCGCGCGCACCGCTCAGAAGTCTCCGTTTCCCAGGTAGCCTCGCGCGCTTCTCCCACGGCGCCCCTCCGCCTCCAGAGGCCGCCTTCAACCGGAAACGACGCCACGGCTTCGGAGTCTCCGACCCGGCCCCCGGAAGCCTCACGAAAACTACAATTCCCAGCTTCCCGCGCGCCGTAGGCGCTGCCCCTGGACCTGGCGTTTTCTGAACGCCAGGGGACTATGCGGTTTGGGATGCCGGTGTGAGCGCTGCTGTGGGAGGTGATTTGCCAGCCGGCTGAGAGACCGCCCATAGGTTTCCTCACGGCGGTGCGAATTGTACCCACAGTGACACCCCAGTCGGCTGCGTGGTGGGACAAATGGAGGAAATGCTTGGAAGCCGGGACACTTGATTGCCGTCCGTGTGAAGTTTGTGTAATCTATGTGTAGCCCCACACCACCGTGGAGTATTAACCTTATTACATGCCCCCTCCACGTTGAAGGAGAGTGCTCTAATATTACCGTGAGGATATGACTACCATCTTAACTCCACCTGCGGAGCCACTTGGAGTAGAACTCAATAAATATAATTAAGTCTTTTGCTCCACTGCTAAGTTTCGGAGCTAAAAACGGAACAAGACAAGGTCTTTGTCCTCTCTCTTTTGGTCTCTCTCCGGTATGACAGACACTGTGTTAGGAATGATTTTAAATATGACATGTTGTTCTCACAACCTTTTGAGTTTGGTAGGATTGTCTCCATTTTACAGAAGAAATCATATATAGTAAGGAATCGAATCAGTATTCGAACATTGATCTTTCAGTCTTCCAAGCTCGACTGTTTCTGGCAAACTTCAAAGTTTCTTCTTCAGTTTGGGCTATGTGTATGTATCTAGAAGGTAAGAAAAGAGGAAGTAATTCTCCTTTTCATCTGGTGAGGACACCCACCATTTGGCCTAGAGTCTTATTCTATGGGTTCTAGGGCATTAAAGAACACAGAAACTTTGTTTAAAAAAATAAAAAACAGAAACACTAGCACAGCGTGGTTAACACTGAATGTTGGCTAAATATATGTATAGATATAGGTGTAAAGGTTTGAAGCCCATTTGAAAACCTGTTTCTCTTCTGCTCAATGCTAGGATTCTGGGGATGACTTTGCACCTCCGTTGCCGATGATGACTCCCCCAGCCACCCTCGGCTGACAGAAATTGAGCAGAGGGCAGCTGTTCTGACCATACTATCTCTGACATGGAGTTGTCCACACATTGCCTGGCTTTCTTCAGTCATCTGTAAAGGTACTTCTCCTAAATCTCTTGTTCTTCCATGACTTTCTTCTATCACAGCTCAGATTTTTGTCTTTTATACCAATCATATCCCATCTTAGAGGAGATGGGGTGAGATGTGGCATAAAACACAGGCTGTTAATCGCTGGTGACTCCAGATAAAGAGTGTATGAAAGTTGGTTGTGTACTATGTTTCAACTTTTTGGTAGGCTTGAAATGTGTCAAAATAAAAAGTTGGGGGTGAGTGGGAAAACATAGGCTTTAGAGAGCAGCCGACCTGATGTTTAAAACCAAATTCTGCCTTTCACTAGTTGTGACAACTGGGAACATTTTCTAACCTCTCTCATCCTGGTTTCTGCCTCTCTGAAATGTGGGTAATGAAGTATCTCCCTCATAAGTTATTATGAGAATGATATAAGACAATGTATATAAAGTGTTTGGCTAGGTTCTGGGCAACTGGAAAGCAGGCAGTTGTCATTTTCCAACTGAGGTAAACTTTCTTGTTCCCTGCTCCTCAGCTCCAAGCAGTCAAGCCCCCAAGCCTCTCTAGCCAAATGCAAATATCCGACAGTTATTTCAAGGCCCCATGATAACACCGATGTCCTGCCTCAAGCTTCATTTCATTCAGAGTGCCTTCCTGGAAGCACTCCTTCCTACCATTTGGCCAAACTCCCAGCCTTGCGGCCGAACTGCTCTCCAATCAGAGCCAGCCCATCACCTGTCCCTTCCTACCACCTTCCTTCGAACTGCATCCACATGCCTGCCATGCTGCCCTCAAACTCATGGCCTGAGATGCAGAGCTCCCCATGTTATGGATGGCTCTATTCATCTGAGAACCATTCAAACCACGGCATCACTTACCTAACACTAGAAGTGCTTCTGGATACCGCCTTGCAGTGTTTCCACTAGATTGCTACTTTCTTTGTGCGATATTTTTCAAAGCAATTGCCCTGTGGCCCTTGTTACTGTTAATTGCCAGAATGGCAGATTTACAATCCCTCTTTTCACATCTACTGTTATAACTTCACTTCTCCAGACTCTCACCTCTCATTATACCCCTTCTGATCTCCTAAACATTTCACTATTTCTAAATACATTCTGATCAGCCTTTTCACGTTGCTGTTCCTTCTGTATGGAATGCCCTTCGTTGTTTTCAGCTAGCAAATTTTCCCATTCTCTGCACTCCAGCTCAGTGTCACCTGTTTAGGACACTTTTCCTGTTCTACCCTTCAGGTTTCTTATTTCTTCCCTGTACTCACAACACGATACATACCTCTTCCTCCTGAGACTGAGCTCTTGGAGGACAGGAACTGTGCCTTCTTCATCTTTGTGTCCATAGCACCCAACCTAATATCTGGCTTGTAGTAGGCCTTGACAAATACTTCTTGAATGAATGGATGGATGGATGGATGGATGGATGGATGGATGTCTGGCTGGCTGGCTGGCTTTGCATTCATCTTCAGGTCGTCTTTATGTATAATAATGGCCCAGGGGCGGGTCTCTTTGGAGCCCAGAGCGGGGCATTGGAAAACTGCCCAGGTTCTCCATTTGTGAGTCATGATAGGCCCAGTGGAACTGTGCGTATTTTATAAGGGCCTCTCTTCCAGCCGACATTTCCGGCATGCTTCCAAGTGTGAAACCCTATTGTCCGGCATATGTTACCTGGTTATGCATGAGAATTAGTCAGACTTCCCAGTGAGACCGTGTAGGGTAGCACCTTACTCATAATTGCTCTCGCATTCACTCAGGAGTATCATCCTTTAATCCCCTTCTGCCTAAACACACCAGTGTAGATCACAGATATATGTTCATCAGCATGGCGAGGCTGCTAATGGGGAAGGTCTGTCACCTGATGTTTACCTTGCCTTGCCTCTGGAACCAAGCACCTGCAGAGTGCTCAATAAACAGGTGCTACCTGGCTTAATTTCAACTCAACATGTGCCTAGGTTTCCTGCAGCTGCCTGGTTGTCACACGTACGTGACCCAAGGGAGCTGGGTAGCATGGAAATGCACCTGCTGGTAATGGTCTCACATAAAAGTGTGATGAAATTGTCCAGATGACAGATATCTGTCCTTGAGTCTAAACTCTCTCATGACTTAGAAGACTAAATGCTGATTAAGAACATCTGAGTTCCAAATATTATTTTAATGCAGTGTGACTTATCTGACATTGGACGTTACATAATTTTTCCCTTAGTTTCTCCACTTTTAAAACAGAGATGATAAATGCCCTGGCTGGTGTGGCTCAGTGGCTTGAGTGCTGGCCTTGAGTGAGTGGCTTGAGTGAGCCAAAAGGTCACTGGTTCGATTCCCTGTCGGGGCACATGCCTGGGTTGCAGGCCGGTCCCCATTTGGGGGCAAACAAGAGGCAACCAATTGATGGTTCTCTCACACATCCATGTTTCTCTCCCTTTCTTTCTCCCTCCCTTCTCTCTCTGAAAATAAATAAAATCTTCTTTAAAAAATCCAGAGATGATAGAACCTCCTTATAAGTTATTGTGGGAATTTAATGAGATGATATTTTGAAAGTGCTTAGTATAGGCTTAAACAAAATAATGACTCAGTAAATGAAAGCTGCTGCTTATTATTATTAGACACTTTGACTTTTTTGCAAATACAGAGTTTCTATATCACAGTGGCCAGCTGGTCAGCATCCTAAGATGGCCTCTGAAATCAGGGGTCAAGGGCAAGGTTTTATGCTGCCAAGCCTCTCCCCTCATTCATTATGCTCTCTGACATTACAAGTCTCATCCTCTGTGCAACACCCAGACTTCACGCCATTGCTTCATATTTCTTTGGGTTCTGGAATTTGCTAAGCCCGTGAATTCCTTTTTAAAACATTAACACTGAATTGGTCCTCAGACATCATCCCATCCAAACCACTTATTTTACAAACTGCTAAGGACACTGAGCCTTGAAGAGGGGATGAGCCAATCCTAGTGTCACACATTTAGGGGGTAGCAGAGCTGGAGCCAGAACCGGGTTTCCAGATGTGACAGCCCTCCTCTTTCTGATACATTTTGCTGTCCCTCTGAGAACCTCCAAGAGGCTCAAGCCATGCTGTCCCTTGGTCTTAGAGTTCCCAAGGCCACTTGCTCCCTTCTGAGGAGCTCACCTTCTCTTGGTGGGCAGCCAGCATTTCCAAGTTACTTGACAGGGGCCCAAATATAGTGCTTGATGGGGACAGTCTGGTGCTGGGACACATGCTAGTGCCATCTCCCAGGGACCAGGGACCCCAGCACCAATCACTGACAAAGCTCCCTTCTTACCCTTCCAAACTCACCAAACCCACCCCCACCTTGGGGATCACTGAGTTTTAAAACAAATTGAAACTGGACTCTTTCCACTGTTTTGCTCTAGTTCTCGTTTTACAGATTTAAAAAAACGGAGGCTCATAGAGGTTAAGGAACAGGTTAAAGTTCATACACCTAGCAGAGCTTCAATTTCAGTCCAGGCCTCTTTGACTTCAGTGACATGGTTAGAGTTATATCTATAAAATGGAAACTGGAGGACCTCTAAAATATGTTGCTGAGGATCAGCTGAGCTCATGAAGGTGAAGGTGCCAGTAGAAGAGTCACGTGAGGGAAGGAACCATCTTATTCATCTTTGCATCACCAGTGCCTGGCACATTGTTGGCAATCAATACATTTTTAAAACTATGTCTGTGAATGTATAAATTAACAAATGAATGAATAAAGAAATGAGCCACCTAGCAGAGGTGCCTGGAACACAAGAAGTTTTCAATAAATACTTCTTTCCCTCCTTCACTCTGGAGGGTGTCAGCCATAGCTGCATTCTCTGTGCCTGGCACTTGGTAGGCCTTGATGGGTGTATGTGGGTGAGGTGAGTAACTCTCAGGAGCACTGAGCCTCTGAGGGCATGCAGAAGTGCGTGTCTTTTCAGCCACAAGCAGAGGCCAGTGCTCCGAGCTCCAGGGAATGGCGCGTTACCTTGGGCAGGGCTTCCCTCCATTGAAGGGTGAGGGCCACCCATCTCTCAAGCTGACCCTGGCCCAGTAGTCAGCCAGACTCAGGGGAAGGCCCATCTGCACGCAACAGGAGAGGGCGTGGTGAATCCTTCCAGCTGCAAAACAGCTGGCAATGGGGATCTGGCCACCAGTGAGCAGAGGATGCACTCCACCCAGTCAGACCCAAGTTCCTTCCATCCTTCCATCCCGCCTCTCTTCCTCTGTCTTCTTGGGGCTTTAAATCTCAGTCCCCTGTTTCTGGTGAGTGAGTTAATGAGTATCTACAAGAGTACCTAGCAGATAGTACATGCTCAGTAAATATTGTTGGAATGAATAAATGAATAAATGAAAACAGAACTGAAGGAAGAGACAGACTGACTGCTATGTGTCTATTTATTGGCAAAGGGTCCTACAGGGCCAAAACCACACCCTCCCCACCCTCTTCCCTGTAAAAATAAACTCTGTCCTTCCCTCTCCCTGTTCTGTCTGCTTTCCTACTTGGTCCAGAAAGATTCGATCCCCCCACTCCAAGACACAGGAACTAGCATCCCTTACACTTACATACTTCTGAGCCCAGGGAAACCAGGAGGCAGCAGGAAGGCTGGTAAAGGCCCTCAGGCCTCCGCTAAGAGCTGAGCACAGTTGGTCTGTCAGTGAGGGTTGGTGGCGGCATGATAAGCAGCAGTATGAGGAGCATGAGGTGGAGGGCAGCCCCTGAGGGCGGTGCTGAGAGGAGCTGAACCCACTCCCAAGGGAGCCTCCAGAAGAAGCATGGAAGGCACACCACCCAGGCCCCGCATCGTCGGAGTGTGGCAGGCACGGCTGACCCCATGGCCACCGAGCCAAGTGAGCTTCGGGCTAGAAAGGCCAGCTTCTTCCCATGGAGCTAGTGCCCCCCACCCAGGCCTCTTTCAGGCAAGGTGACGCTGAGGGATGTCACAGTGAATGATGGGAGCTCTGCTGGAGGCAGGGGCACCCCCGAAGCAGAGGCACGATATGGTGGTTGAGCAGGGACTGGGACTCATGTCACCTGTGGTGTGGGGAGGCTGGACCCAGTCTACCGGCATCTGCCTTTTCCAAACTCCAGAGCAAACAGCCTGTCTGGGCGAGCTGCCCCAGGCCCTAGCAATAGCTGGCCATTTCTCCCTGGACCCAGGTCTACCACACTTCACACAGCTGCCCTGGGTTCATGGGGGAGCCGACAGGGCAGCCGAAGTGCCGCAGGAAGTCACGGGAGTTGGAGAGAGTGCCCAGCACGCGGAAACGGGCAGGGCTGTGGGGGTCGGTCACCAGCCCCTCGTGAGAGCTCTCGGGTGTGCGGACCGAGCACCACACCTGCGGGCCAGGACAGACACGGGGACATATGGTGTCTAATGCGGGCAGGGTCACAGACTGGACTGCAGCAGAGCCATCCCAGGGCCACAAGCCACCAACTGCCTTGTCTCTCAGCTCAGAAGGTCTCAGGGACACAGACAGGTGCTCAGCCAGCATCTGAGCCCCAACCCCTTGCTATCAGCACTAAGGGAGGGGACTGCACCCTTCCTCCCAAATTCCTTGAAGGCCTTTCAAAACTGCCCTGGAAATAGGGTTGCCTGGGATCCCAGTGTCTGAGGGGGGAGAAGCCCACCCCTCCGAGGCTGCCTGCTGTAGAGTCAAGTACTTACAGGAGACCCTGCCTGAGTCACACTCTGACACTGACTTTATTCCTGGGTGGCCCTGGATGAGCCACTTTGTCCCTGAGCTTTAGTTTCCTCCTCCACAGTCACTCACAGCGATATGGTGAGGATCGATCCTGCTCCCCACCCTGCCCCCCTCAAGCAGAGCAGCCCTGCCCTTTGAGATCTGCAAAAGCCTGAAGCCTTCTCCCTCCTCAGGTATCCTCACAGGCTTTGGCAGGCCCCAGCCGAGGGGCTCTGGGTACAAGGCCTCCCCAGACCACCTTCCACACACCAACTTTGGCCCCGTTTCCCAGTCCCTTTCCTGCATGCCCCAAACTTCTAATGGCACACCCAGGAGGGAGTTGGAGACGGACAGACCCCAGGCCTCCCAGGAGGGTAATACCTGGGCAAATCCCACAAAGAAGAGCTGGTGGTTGGTGAGCCCCACAGCTGGCAGCTCCTGCTCTTCCCCGTGCGTTCTCAGCCACGCTTTGTAAGCCTAGGGTTGGGCACAGGAGCCATAAGTCCTCCATGGCCTACCCACCGCCTCCATCCGGCACTCTTCCCCCCAGGGTGGGGGGACCTCAGCCCCTGGAGGGCAGGCTAGGCCACTCACATTGTAGGCAGCCTTAAGCCCTCCGTTGTCAGCAATGTTCTCGCCCAGCGTCTGGCGGCCGTTGAGCTTCTCCCCATTGACCCGGTACTGGCTGTACTGCTCCTCCATGCAGGCCGTGTGATTCCGGAAGGCTGCCAGTGATGCATTCTGCCACCATGGCCGCAGGTTCCCTTCCTTGTCATACTCACGCCCTGAGGAGAATGAACCTTTGCACCCCACTGAGACCAGAGCGCAACCCTGAGGTCAGGAGCTCCCCGATCCAGGGTCCCTTTGCCCTGCTCCCAAAATTTCGAGGCCTTGCAGGAGCCTCTGGAAATTCTAGGCTGGAGGGAACAACTTCGTGTGCCTCTACCTTGGTCATCAAAGGCATGTGTCAACTCATGGCCCATCACCACGCCGATGCCACCAAAGTTCAGGGCCCTGGTAGGTGAGAAATGCTAAGTGAAGACATGGTAGGGGGACTTCTGGATCCCACTCCAGCCCTGTTCCCACCCCACCCATAGGCCCAGGCTCCAACACCCAGCCCCTCCTGCCTCAGACACACTTGGGGTGGTTGCGGGCATAGAAGGGAGCTTGCAGAATGCCAGCAGGGAAGACAATTTCGTTCTTGGTTGGAAGGTAGTAGGCATTCACTGTCTGGGGGGTCATGCTCCACCTGGGGGATGGGAGAGGGACAGGCTCAGTGTCCTGACTCTCCTGATGCTCCTCCCAGCCCAGCAGCCTTGACCTACCTCCTGCAAGGACCTCGTGTCACTGGTTTGGGATCAGTCTTGACAACCCCCACCCCCCAAAGCCCTGGAAACCGCCCCTGCCTCTCTTGCTGCCCCAGATGTCTGCAGCCCTCCCTTCTCACTGGTCCCGGCTGGGAGGCTTTCGGAGCTGGTCCGCCATCACTTTAGCAGAGAAGTTGTACAAATTCAACATGTTCTGGAAGAAGGAATCTTCAGAGACTTCATACTGTGGGAATGGTGGGAAGCAGAAAGCAAGTAAGAGAACATGTGGGAGAAGATAAGAGTCCCAGTTTGGCTACTAAATAGCACCTTCCTGAGCCTCAGGTTTCTCGGCTGTAAAATGGGAGTAAAATATCTAGTGAATAATAATCACCCACACCTGAAGAGTGCTTACAAAGCAGGAGCTTTTTTTTTTTTTTTTACATATTGCCTCCTTTTATTCTCACAACAAGCCCTTGAGGTGGGTACTAGTAAGACCTCATCTTACAGATGAAGAAACTGAGGCTCAGAGAGGTTGTGTAATGTGTCCAAGGTTGCACAGTTAGGTAGAGTTAGAAACAGGATTGACGCAGGTTTGACTGCAAATTCCTGCTGGGTAACACTGTGTTCTGCTAACATCTGACATGCACCCTAGCACAGAGCCAGCGCTTGAGCAATATTCGGTGGGTTGCCTACATTGTCTCTGAAAGAAACCAACAAGCAAGTCCTTCCCTCCTAGTGCTTGATCTCCTATTAATGAGTCCGGAGAATAGTGCCCTCCATGGGCTGGAGTTCAAAACTGGTGAGCAGAGGTACTCACCCCATCATAAACATCGTCCAGCTCTTTAGGGTCCAGGATGAAGTCCGGGAAACCGATCATATCATAGATGGCATCTGCCTAAACAGACCACGTTAAGGGTTTCCCTCCCCAGGCTTCCCAAAAACTGTATCCTCCACCCCCACCTCAAGATGGCGCCCCAACCCTGGCCACAGCTCACTTTCTCCTTGGCTGCCCGGCGGGTCTTTTCATCCATCCAAACCAACTGTCCCAGGGCCTCCTCAAAGGCGGTTCGGATCTCGCTGATCATCCCCTCTGCCTGGGAGGGAAGGGGCACAAGTCTGCCTTCCACTCATTAACCCTTTGTCCCCTGTCTACACTCGTGTCCCATCCCTGCCGTTCCAGGGTCCATGTGAGTGCCCAAAACCCTGAGTCAAGGCTGAGCACCTGGGGAGGGCGGGGAGGAGACAAGGTCTATGAAGGTGCTGGGGTTGTGATCGGCTTTTTTCCCTAATTAATAAAAAAAATTAATTGACAATTTAATTGAATTAATGTTATGATATAATATAATGCATTAACTTTTCTCTGATCACAAAGAGAAGGCATTAATAGCAGAAAATTTGGAAAACTGAGAAGAATTGAAGACTAGACCATTTATAATCCCTCACTCAGAGATAACTTCATTCACCATTTGACTATCTAATGTCTTTCCCTGCCTGGAGATAGACAGACAGATAGATATAAAATGGAATTATGTTATGATATATGTATATATAGTAACTTATTTTTTTCACTTAAAGATATATGATCAGTTTTAAGGCTGCCTCATAGTTCATCCTAACCACAGTTTATTTTTCCATCCCCCTGTGATTAGACATTTAAGCTATTTTCATTCTCCCTTATTAGAAACAACACTTCCATAAACATCCATGTAGATAATACTTTAAGCACGTTCATTATCATCTCCTAATAAATACATAAATATTGTTTTTCTAATTAAATAGGTAATATAAACACATTATAGAAAGTTTGGAAAATGCAGAGAATTTTAAAGAACAAAAGAATCTGTCATAAGCTTCATACCCAAAGTAATCGCTATTAATTTGTTAATAAATTTCCTTCTGGTTTTTTTTCCTATACGCACTCACACACGTGAATGGTGAATTTTTTTTTTTAAGATTTTATTTATTTATTTTTAGAGAGAGGAGAAGGGAGGAAGAAAGAGCAATGTGTGGTTGCCTCTCACATGGCCCTCACTGGGGACCTGGCCTGCAACCTAGGCATGCGCCCCCGACTGGGAATCGAACCGGGACCCTTTGGTTCCCAGCCCACGCTCAATCCACTGAGCTGCACCAGCCGGGCTGAATGGTGAATTTTAACCAAAGCAAGGGGTAGTGTCAGAAGAACCTTGAAGACTCACAATTTCCTTGCTTTGCCGGTCAAATGTGGCCTTCACAAAGAGGGATCCCAAAGCGAAGCCAAGGGCGTCATCTGTGTTGGAGATGCAGGTCTGCCACCTTGGCACGCAGGACTGTAAGGGACAAAGAGCCAGGCCTCCCAGAGATAGTTCTGCCCTCCAGCGAGGGCTTTTCTCTGTCTCGGGGGCCAGCCCCTCTCAGGCCTGGACAGCGGGGGCCCTGGCTTGGTATGTCATCTCTCCCTCGGACTCCAAGGAAAATGAGGGGCACTATCGCAAAGTGTGCCGCCAACCCCAGGAGAGAAACCTCAGGAGGAAGAGGGCGCTGCCCTCTCTGTTTCTGCCACTCTCCTCCTCCTGAGTTTCTAAGAGGCCCATCGGGGTCCAGACATTTCTCTGCTCAGTTCCATCAGTCCCCGTCAGTCTCCTGTGCCAGAAATCTGGGAGCCACCAGCTTCTGTGATCTCCCTACTCCAACATTCAATTTATCACCAGTTTCTACAAATTCTACTTCATAACCTTCTCTCCCGCCCACCTGTTGCCGCACCGACATACAACACTATCATCTCTTCCTGAACACTGCAGTGTTCTCCTAACTAGACACACTAACTCCATCCTCATCCCCCCACCCCTGCCACTCCCCTCCATCTTCCATTTAACTACCAGAAAGATGATCTAACACATACATCTAACTGGGTTACTCCTCTCCTTAAAGCTATCCCATGGTTCCCCATCCCCAAAAGAATCAATGCCAGACTTGTAACACAACCTTCGGGTCCTTTCATGGATTGCCCCAGGCCCGCCTCACCACCCCCAGCCTCTCAGTTGCCCTGTTCTCAAGCTCATTCCAGAACACATGCAAACTCCCTCTGGCCTCTGGGAATTGGCACCTCCTGGATGCCCTTCTCTCTTGTTTTCTTGCTGAACTCATTCTTCAAATGTCATCTCTTCAGGGAAGCCATTCCTGATGTCCCCACCCCCCCAGCTAGAATGTGCTGTCACCACCTCTGTCCTACAACACGAAGATGTTCTTTCTCTCAATGTGAGCTCTCATCACCCCTAAATATAGTATGTTTGTTTACACGTCCTCTTTCCCACTTAACGGGGTACCCTGTAACTAAGAACTGCATTTCTTTACTCATCCTCATCGCCATCATCTGTGGGAATTCTTTCCACACGCGTGTAAACACGCAAGTTCCAGGAATCACGTGTGTCAGAGCTCAGCTCCACGTGAGAAAAAATTATTCCTGTGTGGATCATGTCAGTGGAAAAGGAATTCTCTAATGGGAATTTGGCAAAAATGTATCTTAAAAAATTCTCTAACTTGCTGACTCTTTTCCTCCCAAAGTCAGGAAGCTTAAGTTAATGAATCACTACCTCAATGTTCTATGGTCCTAAAAGTTAACAGCCCTAGTTAACTTACCCTCAATTTACTTGTCTCCTGTTTAATGTATACCCTGGTCCTGTCTGTCACCGGACCTGAATTTACATCCTAAAGCTCTGTTACTGAGTAAACCTACCCCTTATCTATTCCCTTCCCATATATCCTCATGACCCAACTGAAAACCCCTGTTCTGCATAAGTTCATGAATAATCAATCCAATGTAAATATGTCCTAAAGCTTCTAATAAAAAGCCCGGCTGAGCTAGACACGAGGTCTTTTCCAAGATGGAGGGAAAGACCCGTGGCTGCCGGACTCTTTTCTCAAAGCGTGTCTCTGGATAAGTTTGATTCACGCAATCGGTGCGGTCCCCCCCACGGATTTTGTGGGTCGAAATCCGCGACAGTCATCATCAAAGCCAAGTGCTGCTTACACACTGGGTAGGTGCTTTACTGAATAACTCACTCCTCATGACAACCCTGTGAGACATCCCTGTTTTCACAGACCAGGAAATGGAGATTCATGGAGGCTAGGTGACATGAAGGTCCACAGGCTACTAAATCGAGGCATGGGGGGCTGTGACCCAGGTCAGCTTGATTCCTAGCCCTGAGCTCTGTACTACACCATGAGGCAAGGGGTGCCTGACACACAGTAAGTGTGAAGCATCAGCTAAACTGCCCCAGAAAGTGGGGACAGAGAAAGCCCACCTTTTTGGTGCCATAGAGGGTCTCCAGCAGCTTCTCTTGTGCAGACTCAAAGCGTCGGTCCAGGCTCGAGGTTGTCTTCTGCACCAGGTTCCAGATCAGGTAATTGTTCAGGACACTGGCATCAGACCAGAACACAAAGAAAGGGCAGGTGGGTTACTGTCTCCACCCCAAACCAGCTCCACGAACATGCAGGCAGCAGGAGTCCTGAGAGGCATATGTGGGAGCTGTCCCAGAATCCCTCTCTCTCACCCTGTGGTACATACCTGCCCACAGAAGTCAGGTTGGAGCAGGGATACAGATCACAAGTAGACCCTGTGATGCCCTGGCCAAGGGGGCAGCCCCACAGACATTGTGTTTTGATGTTTGGAAGGTCCAGGGGCTTGTCAAATCCTTCTGTGTCTGGCTGTGCCATTCCCTATGCTCGGTTCCTGCCTGGGGCCTGCACTGGGCCCTGAGTCCCATCCCCCATACCTTGGCTCCGTTTGGTTGATGAGCTCTGACACCTGCTGCAAATAATCCGTCCCATACACCACCACAGGCTCAGAGTCACTCAGCTCCAGCGGTGACAGCAAGAAAGACAGGAACTCCAGCCAGTCCATGGAGGGCGCCAGGGCCTGGGAGCAAAACTAAACATCTCAAGCCTCCCTGCTTGCTCACCTAGCTTTCAGCAGACCCTTCACGTTAGAGCCTAGTTTTCTGTTGCCCAGGTAACAGTTACTGGCTGCTTTATGGACCCTTCCTTCAATTAACCCTTTTCCAGGCCTGAGCGCCGCTCAATCTGGGAGCCCAATCAGTTATACGAGGAAGCCACCCATGTGATATTCAGCTGGGACACAGCCCTTCACAGATACTCATAACAAGTGACAATATCCCATTCCTCGGACGCCACCCAGCATCCCTGCATCCCTGGCCTCTCCTCCAGAACCCCGTTACCCAAGTTCTCCACAATCCAACAACTAAAGGGCTGATGCCTGGCACAGTAAGGGCCCTCTAGGAGATGCTTCCATATCTTTTCTGATTGTTTTGTGGGTATCTTGTACAAGTTGTCACAGGTTTTTGACTTAGTCTCTCTGTGCATGCCCAGGCAACATGTGGACATTGTTGCCCTGGCTAGCGTGGCTCAGTGCACTGAGCACCAGCCTGTGACTAAAGGTCGCTGGTTCAATTCCCCATTCGGGCACATGGCTAGGTTGCAGGCAAGGTGCCTGGGGTGGGGGGTGCGAGAGGCAACCCCGTATCTCTCACACATAGATGTTTCTCTCCCTCTCTTTGTCCCTACCTTCCCATCTCTCTAAAAATAAGTAAATGAACATTTTTTTTAAAGAAAAAAGAATTACTGCTCTGACCTATCTATCTCTCCCTCTCTCTTTCTCTCTCTCTCTCCCCCACCCCCACTTCTCTCTCTCTAAAAGCAATGGGGGGAAAAATGTCCTCAGGTGAGGATTCAAAATTTTTTTAAAAAAGAAAAAAAGGATTGACTGCCTCAGGAAGATGGCCTGAAGAAAAGCTGAGCAGTCTGTGCCAGGAGCTGGCCCCTCCCAGCTCTTTCTGTCCCCCACCAGCCCCACCTGCAGCTCTGCGATGCTCATCTTGTGATAGATCTTCTCCTCATCCCGCCGCTGGTCCTGGGGCACTGTGATGTTGGCCAGTTGTATCTCCAGCTCCAGCACCTGCCGCATCTGCTCCCGTGTGGAGGCTGGCTGTCCGCCCAGGAGAATGCCCAGCTCTTCCATGTAGTCCAGGTAGGCAGTAAGCACCTGTCAGAACGCTGGGTCACCCTCACAGCCCGGCGACAGTTTCTGCCCAAGGCCAGAGGGTCTGTTCTGGCCACCACTGCTTGCCATTTCTTCTGCAGACTCTCAGCACTGCTTCGAACTAACTCCCTGTGGCCCTCCTCCCGGGGCCTCTCCTCACTCTCACTCAGGAGCCCTACCCTGAACTCCCGTAATTGCCAAAGGCCATCTCCTCTTCCACTCTACTGAGAAGCTTTAGATCCCTTAATATCCACTTTCTATACTTCAGATGTTCTCATTTTCCCCACCTCTCCTTTTCCTTGCTGCTGCTGTCAGAGGAAGACATTTGAGTATCAGTCTTAGTCATCCCAGCTCCTAAGGGGGATGGTTAGTTCAACCAGTGATCTTGGCCCTCATCCTGCCCATCTGACTTACCTCTTCCTCTACCTACCTCCTTACCTTCAGCTTGAGACTGACTTTTGATACTTTCCTTAACTTGACTTTACTCCTAAACTGGTTTTTTTTTTAAATCCTCACCTGAGGACATGCTTATTGATTTTAGGGAGAGAGAGCCAGAGAGAAGGAGAGAAATATCAACGTGAGAGAGAAACACCAATCAGTTGCCTCTTGTATGTGCCCTGACGGGGGATGGAACCTGCAGCCTAGGCATGTGCCCTGACCGGGAACTGAACAGACAATTTTTTGCTTGCAAAACCATGCCCAACCAACCGAGCCATGCCAACCAGGGCTGCTCCTAAGTTTTTATCCTATCTGAACCTTTTGCACTGCAGCTCCCCTTCGATGCTGGCACAGGAGACTCCCTGTCTGCGACAACCAGCAACACGCTGAGAGCCCTTCTCCTGCCTTTTCCCAAGTCTTGGACCATGTGGTTCTCTCCTGCATTCTCAAAATTCTCTCCTCCTCTGACTCAGGTGATGTCAAAACCACACATCTGTTCCTACCACTCCTTGAATTTGGATTTTTATTTCTTTTGGGATAAATGCTAAACTTGATCCACAATGTTCATATATAATATGAGTCTATATACCTCCAGAAGGACTTAGGGACCCTTCTCCCTTCCTGCTTCCTTCCTGCTCTCCTCTCTAGTCCATCAATGGGCCATATTCCTTGCCCCCTCAAAGCCTAAGGTGCATAAAGTAGCTTTTCCCAGCCCAGGCTTGTGTGGCTCAGTGGATTGAGCACCGGCCTGCGAACCAAAAGTTCGCCAGTTCAATTCCCAGTCAGGGCACATGCCTGGGTTGCGGTCCATGTCCCCAATTGAGGGCATGCGAGAGCCAACTAATCGATGTTTCTCTCCATCTCTTTCTCCCTTCCTTCCCCTCTGTCTAAAAATAAATAAATAAAATATTTTAAAAAATAAAAAGGTAGCTGTTCCCTTTGCCTAGAACCCTCTCTCCCCTGCAGTCTACTCTGACTCTAAGACTAGGCTGGTTGCCCGTCCCGCTCACTCTCTGAATGCCGTGCTTCTCCTCTGTAACAGCCCCAGCAACTGCAAAGAGGATACACTGAGCTATTCATGCCTTCTCCCCCACTGAGAGGGCAGTGGCAATGCCGTGCTCCTCACAGGCCTAGAGGAGAGTCTGGTTATGCGGTGCTCTGTGTTTGAGAATGAATGGAGAAAATGGCTCTCCTGCTTGTCCTACTCCATAGCAGCCTCCTTTCCTGGCCCTTTCTCTCCAACTGTCCTTAAAAAAGAAGGATTTCCTTCTCCCCTTTTCTCTCATCTCTCCAGAAAGCCTTTGACTAGGTTTCTAAGGAGATGCCCCTCAAGTCCACAGCTCCCCCCAGGCTCATCCTCTCCCCAGGACTACACCCAGATTTCACAGCTGCCTGCTGACCTCTCCCTAGAGACGGTGCCTAGGCCTCAAACCCACATGTCTAACATTAGCAGCTCCCACTCCCTGAGTGTCTGCCACATGCAGGAGCATAAGCTTGCATCTTGCCCCCGCCCCCAAATACCGTGTGAGGTAGATGCTATGATCCCATTTTACAGATGAAGGAACAGCCTCCGAGAGCTAGATCAGCTTGCATCGAGCCGCAGAGCTGGGACGGGAATCGAGGTCTGAGTCCAAAGCCTGCCCTTTTCCTGTGACATCATATTATTTCTTCTGCCCCAACATGTCCTAAGCAGATTCTCCTACAGGCACCCTTGATTTTCTAAGGACCCCACCATTCCACCATTATTCAGGTTGATAGTCTCAACTCGTTTCACTGATTCCTCCTTCTACTACTCCTCTCTTCTAACATCCAGTCACCAACAGTTCACAAGTCGGACTTGAAGTACTGCTGAAACTCTTAACTGATCTCCAGGCTCCCTCTCTTATATCTACTTTTCACACCCCAGCCAAACCAGCTTCTGAAAGCACAGCTCACTGCGTTACTCCCTCCCTGCTCCAGGGCCTGCAATGGCCTACACAAAACTCCTCAGAGTACCACTGCAGGCCCCTTCTATAACTAGACTCTATCCACCTTCCCAGCCTCTCAACTGCCTTGAGCTCCACATTTCGACAAACTGGACCCTTTCTCATGATCCAAACACACCTTAGCCTTTCCTTCTTCAACACTTTTGTTTAAAGTGTTCTCTTCACCCAGCATGCCATGGCCTGCCCCCCCTCCTAGATATTTTACAGGGCCTGGCTCAAATGTAATCTCATTCGAAAACCTTCTCTGGCTGCTCGGGTCTCTCCTGAGTCCCAGAGACCCTCTTTGAGTATTATTCTCAGATATCTAGGTCCATAAATCCCACCTACCCTGAAAGTTTCTAGTAATTATACAACGTACATCTCAGAATGTCCCCATTGCACTGGAACACAGTAGATGCCTATAAAATGTTTTCCTGCAAGAAGAGGAAGGAAGAAAGGAAGAGAGGAAAGAAGGAAGAAAGAAAGAAAGAAATAAAGGGAGAGAGGAAGGAAGGAAGGAAAGAAGGGAAAGAGAGAAGAAAGAAGGAAGAAAGAGGTGACAAGACAGGTTCACCTTAGTTCCTCACCCTGACCCTGGGCAAAGTAAATAGGGATCAGTCCAGCTCAACATGGCATAAAAGGAGGGATTCTGAGGATGTTTCTTACTTTTTCATTGGCGGTCCTGTTTAGGTAGTAGTCTCGAGAGGGTAGGAAGAGCCCAGACTGGTCCACCTGCAATAGCAAGGTGAAGGATTAAGCCCACCCCCACCAAAATCTGGACTCTTGTGCAAGGGGGCCACCCAAGCCTGCCAGTCATAGGGGAGGAGAGTCTGGGCTCAGCAGACAGTACACAAGTCCCTCCCACCTTTCCCCAGCCCTGTACCTGTATGACATTGCTGTTGGAACTCTTAGAGTCGGCACTGATGTAGACTGTGAAGAAGGGGGTGGCCCTGTAGGTCCCTGCGACTGCCTTCAGCACCTCCATGAAGTTGTCCTGGTCCCAGGGCCCCGTCACATTCCAACCACCAATCTGAGTAGAGACCGTAGTGGAACCTATGACACAGGACCCGCACCCCCAAGCTTCGGGGGCCATGTCCTCCTCCAAGCCGTCCTGCTCTCCCTGCCCACAGCCCACCCAGGGGCTCTACTTTTTCAATGAGGCCTCGTAGTGGCTGGGCTCCCAGCTCCTCAATGCGCTCCACCTTTAGGCAGGATAGGTAGAAGCGTTGTGTCTTCCACTCAGCTTCACTGCTGGAATTGAAGGTGGTGTTTTCTGTGGAGTACAATACAGGTCTGGGTGGCAACTATGCTGACTGCTGAGAGGATTCCTGGGCCTTTACTTAGTCTCTCTTCTTGCTTTCCAAACAAGGGGCAGTCCTCTTAATGTAGACCCAGGACGACTGGCTGAAACAGCCAAGTGTGGCTTCTTCCTCTGCCCTGTCCATAAAGACCCTCCAAGATCTCTAAGCGCTACAGGCTCCCTGATGCCTACCACACCTCAGCAGTCCTACAAACAGAACGCAGAGAGGGGCCTCTCCATTTCATATAGTTAGAGGTCTGCCCCCCCTAACCCATCTCCACCTCTCAGGAGCCCCTTGCTCTCTGCATCCCTTACTCCAGGGGTGTCCCCAGTCACCCAGTTATTTATTCATCTGTGGGCCTTTACTAAGTACCTACTAAGTGCCAAGCCTCCCTGACAGGCCCACTCACCAAGCAGGTGCTTCAGTATGGCCTGGTTCTGGTCCCAGAGACTATTGAATGTGTTCCAGCGAGAACGGCCGACAGGCAGGGGGTTCCTCCGAATCCAGCCTCCGCAGGAGAATTGGTAAAAGTCCTCACAGGGGCTCACTCCACGGTCGAGGGTCTCCAGGATTTTCCCAGCCACTCGAACGCAGGCCTCCGTGAGGCAGGTGCTGCGGGATGTGTCTGTGGCAGGGGACATGGCTAAGGACAAGCCTGTCAGTCAGTGTGGGAAAGACCAATGCTCCGAGAGGGGCCATGACGGCAGGAAAGTTGGGAAGAGAGAAAAAAGCTAGGGGAGGGTGGCCCCAACCAAAGACTATCTTAGAGGCCCTTCGGCCTCCAGAGTCCCCACAGCTAGGAGTGCTGGTGGCAGGTGTGGCCCCACCTACCTCTGTGGTACTGGACCCCTAGAGCCACAAAGCAGCCCAGAAGCAGGGCAGCCAGCAGCAGAGAGACACCTGCCAGGACCAGCTCCAGTTGGGTGTGCGAGCCTAAGCGGCGTCTGGTCCTCTTCTGGAACCCCACCTGCAGAACACAGGGTGGCAGAGAGCTAGCAAGCCGCAGGAGGTGGAGGGGGGTCCAGGGTCACAGAAGCCTCCCAGAGGGTGAAGGCATAGCCAGTTTCCAGAGCCACGGAGCAAAGATGCTACGGAGGTTAACTCTAGGCACAGGGACACGGAGGCAGGCTGAGCTGAGTCCTGAGCCTGTTTTGTGCAACGTCATGGCTCAGTCCTAGCGCAGAAGCCAGAGTTGGAGCGGAGGTGGGGGCAGGTGACGCTCCAGGGCAGCCAAAAGCTGCTGGGTGTGCTAGGTTTCCTGCCGGGCTGGGGCCTGGAGAGGAAGGGAGAACCCCCTTGCCCACCTCCACAGCGTCCGGGGAGGCCCCGCCCTCTACGGGGGTCTCCGGTGCGTCTTCATCCCGCAGCGTGGCCCGTTTGTACTCCACCATCTGCCAGACAGTCGGGGCGCCAACCCAGGTCAGGCAGATTGGGCTGTTTGCCCACCGCCCAGCCTCGTGCCCCGGTGCCCCTCCCGGCCAGGGCCCCTCCCGCCCGCAGCGAGGCCCCTTCCCTCTTACCCGGCTCTGCGGTCTGGCATCCCTCCCACCCTTGCCCCTCAAAGACGCAGCCCCTGCTCCTCCGGCGCCGAGCCCCATCCCGACGCCGCCTGTCCGTCAGCCTCCCCCTCCCCGGGGGGCCTCTGCCCAGGAGCCGGGAGCCCCCACTCACGTTACCGCCGCCGCCCAGCTCCTGCAGCGCGACGTTCATCGTGGAGTCGGGCAGGCGGCACCTTACGGCTCCCGGTGGCTGGCCCCGGCCCAGGCCGCGGCCTCGGCCCCTGGTCCGGCCCGGCCGCCGCCCGCCATCACAGCCGCTGCGCAGCCCCTCGCTCGGCCGCCGCCACCCCCGCCGGCCCGGCCCCCCCGCCCCCCGCGGCGCCGCGCCTGGAGGTGGGAACCGTGGGGCAGGGGGAGGAGCGCTCCGGGCGCCCAGACCTCTGCTCCCCGAGCCCGTGGCCCGCCCCGCCGGGCTGCGCGAACCTGCCGCCCTAGCGGTTGCGACCGCGGGAGACCCCGCTCCTCTGAAGGGTCAGCTCTCCAGCTCCACAGCATCCTCTCGCAAGCCACCCGTGATTTACACTCCTTTGACCCAGGCCCAAACCCTGCTCCTATTTCTTGGCCCAGTTACCCAAATTGCGGGCCGTCCCCATCCCCTTTAAACACCTTGCAGAAACTATACTCTGTTGGAGAACATCTTCCCGAGCAGTGCGCACGGCCCCTCTTGAGCCCCGCAAGGTGTTGCCCCACGTGCAGGGTGTCCACGCGATGTCCACACAGAAAGCCCATACACCCGAGTTATCCAGGCAAGTACCCATCCCAGTCCACAGTCCACACACACGCGAGATGCTCACCGAACGCACGCACTGCCTACTCACACACAGCGTGTACGTGAACAAGGTCCCCAGCCCAAGGCGCGCCACACACGCACCCAACACACACGCAGAGCCCACGCTGGCTCCGCTCTCACACGTTGCTCCGAGATGGCACTTGTACTCTCCCAGATAGCTGTTGTCGTCAGATCATCTCGCACAGGGAGGGTTACAGATGGTGACAACTCGGCAGGGAAAAAAACAGCCATCCACAGATATATTTAAAGAAAAGACGTGTTAACACTTCTAACTTGAGGAAAGCAAACCATTTTATTTGGGAAAGAAGGAAAAAAAAAAAAAAAAAAAACCCCAAGCAGTATTTCACTGAAAAGCAATAATGTGGCATCTATGCATCTGCCATCTGCCTTCCATATTGTCATTCCTTAATCAGGCGTGGTGGTGTCGCAGTCTGCTACACTAGAGAGTGCCTAGTGTTTTCTTTTACCACGTCTTTTTTTTTTTTTTAAGTGCCTCACCCTCCACCCTGCTGCTCAAGGCAGTGTGTGAGCACGGCCTGAGCAGGCTGGGACTGGCGGCAAACCCGTAAGCCGTTTCTCGACTCACCTCAGCTGGTAAACATCTTGCTGCAAGTGGTTCTCACACCGGTTGCTCCTGGGCTGAGAAAAGGTGAATGATGAATGAGTCAGGCTGAGCAACGTTGCCTTGCTTTCTGTGGCATTTTCCAGCCCAAAATTACCTGTTCTCAAACAGGAGACAGTACAGTGTCATAGTTAAGATGGAAGATTCTGGGTTCAGATGGAGTTTCCTCACTTGTAAAGTTGAAATGAGAATAGTACCTCTCAGGACAGTGTCTGACCCATGACGGCACTCAGTGTGTTAGCTGCTGTTGGTGCTGCTGTTGTTGAAGCCCAATAGGCAGACATGAGAATGGAAGCTGGTGGAAGCCCTCTGTGCTTCCCAGATAGTAAGGGGGCAGGTAGGTTCTAGGTTAGGCGGGTTCCCTGAGCATGGAGCTTTCACATCCAGCAAACCGGGGTCTGCAGCAGCAAGGCCTTGGGACAGCCCCTTGGGACAAGTCTCTGGAGCTTCCCACATTCTTGCTGATGACAATGTGGCACCCCCAGCACGTAACTTCTTCCCTCTCCTCCTCCTGGATGAAGAGAAACGTGGCAGAAGGGCTGGCCTTGCCCTGTGGGGAACTCCACTGAGACAAATGACCATGTGGGTGTAACCAAAGCTGCTGTGTAAGGACTTCCTGGCAACAGGCTCGTAAGAAACAGTCCCCTGGCTGCTGCAGCGCCACACAGGGCAATAGCGAGCTTACACAGCGATTTACTATGTGCCAGCCACGGTTGTAGGTGCTTTACTTCTATGTGCTCATTTATCCTCGTAGCGCTTTATGAAGCCACTCTGCAGATGAAGAAAAGGGAGGCATGGAGAGGCTAAGAGTCACACAGGAAGTAGCAGAGCTGGGATTCAAACCCAAGTGCTCTGGCTCCTTTCTGGAGAGCAGTTTGGCAACATGAATCAAAAGAACATACTTCCTCCCAAAAGTAGTTGCTTGTCTTCTGCCACATCCTCTCTGGAAGACTAAGGGGACATGTGTCAATTTTCAAGGTAGACAGACCTGGACTCAAATCTGGGTTCAATTCTTTATCAGCTCTATGATCTCTATCAAGTTACTTGAAAACTCTGACCCTTAGTTTCCTTCATCTGTAAAATGGGAACAATCATCCCTATCTCAGAGAGTTTCTGTGAGAAATACAGCCACATATGAAAGACCACACACCTACTTTTATAGTGTTCCCAGTTTCTCTAAGGTAGGCCTAAATGGACAGGTCCTTCCTAAGCCTCTTTCTTGACCCAAATCATTTATTAGGGTCATAACTATTCCTGACAACATGTTAAGTACTCTATGTACATAAGAGGCTTGGAGGTTGCTCTATTCTATAATTCTATTTTCTTTCTTCTATGTTTATATTCTTTGACCCTGTTTTATTCTCCCATTCTATTACTTTCTCCTTTCTGCTGTTCTTTCCTACAGGAGTGATCTTTTCTTTTCTCTACATTGATTGTAAATTGAGAGGAAATGGACAATGGTGTATGTATTCAATTTACAAGGATAATGTAGTCATGAAGATAAAAAACATTCATGTTCGGTGTTAACAAAGATGAGGAATATGGTCACTTTCCTGTATTGCTGTTGGCTTGTAAACTGATGCAAGCCTTTTGGCAACATGAATCACTAGTACATATTCTTTGACCCAGAAAGTCTAATTCTAGGAAACTGTTCCAGGAAATAATCATTATCCACAGGATGTCTGTATCAACTACTTTTTGCTACATAACAAGTTTACCCAAATTTTGTGGATTAAAATAGCAAACATTTATTATTTCTCTGTTCAGTGGGTTGATTGGGTGGTTCTTCAGGTCTGGGTCAGCTCAGCAGGAGCTGAGTGGTCTAGCTGCATATCCTCATTTACATGTTTGGGCCTCATTTACATGACTGGGCTCTGTCTCTGTGCCGCGGTGTCTTCTCCAGTAAGCTAGCTCAGGCTTCTTCATATGGTAGTCTCAAAATTCCCAGCAACGGAAAATGGGGCAAAGCCCGGTATATGAACATTTTTCAAGTCTCTGCTCGCATCACATTTGTTAATGTCCCTGTTGGGCAAAGCAAGTCAGAAGGTCAAGCCCAGATTCAGGGTTGGAGAAACAGATGCTACTTCTTGATTGGAGGAACAAAATATATGGGCCTTTTTCCCCCCTACAACATTTGTTCATCACAGCCCGATCTATGATAACAAAACAAAACAACAACAACAACAACAACAAACAGAGGGGAAATCCAGCCTCTAAGAGTAGAGGACTTTTGTAACATTGAATAACGGTACAATGAAATACAATGTATCTCACACAATAGGAGCAGTTGCAACTGCTAAGGGGAAATGTTCTCCATGTAGTTAGTTAGGTGGGGGAGGTAAGGGGTTACAAAATCTCATTTTTGTTTAGCAAAAAGTGTAAAAGCACAGGTTAAAAAAAGAGTTTGGAAATCTATGCAACAAAATGATGAGATTAATTTAACTTCTTCATGCTTTCTTGTATAATAATAGCTAACAGTTCTACTGTCCAGCACTTACCTAAGCACTTTATGTAACTTATTTAATCCTCACGATGACCCGATGTGCAGATTTTACCAGCATCACTGTCCCTGTTTCACAGAAGAGCCTGAGACACAGGAAAGCTTAATAACATACCCACAGTTACACATCGGGTAGAAGGCAGATCCTCAGTTTGAATTTCAACTCCATGCTCTCAACGACCAGTCTCATTTCTAAGTGAATTGATTTGTCTAGGGCTAGAGTGAGATGTTTGGTAAATGGACTATATCATTGTAAACCTTTTTTAAAAAAAATATTAAATTTTTTTTATTGCACATGTAATATACTCCAGAAGGATATAGAGTAAAAAGATGAAAAGATGCTGGGATCCCAGTATCATCCTCTGAGGTAACCATTATTAGTTTGGTCTGTTTCCTTCCAGATCTTTCTTTTATGTATTTACATACCTCAACACATACTACGTACGTGGTTATGTATGCATCTGTATGTGTACATACTTTTTTACATATATGAAATCATACTCTATGCTCATTAGCTGGTGACACTTTGGCAGGACTTGGAGATCTCACCATGTCAATCCACACAGATCTACCTCCTTTTTTTTGTGATTTGTCAGCCCCTGCTAATAGAATGAGTCCCAGAAATACCCTTATGGTGTGGGCTTCCTTTGAGGGAATAGGGTGGGAGCAAAGGACCCCCAGAGAAGAATTAAAGGAAGGTGAAACATGGTCATGAGAGATGTAAAAAAATTACCCAAAAATATTTGTAACGGGCTGCATTAGTTTCCTAGGACTGCTGTACAATGTACCACAAACCAGGTGGCTTCAAACAACAGAAACGTATTCTCACAGTTCTGGAGGCGAGAAGTCCAAAATCAAGATATCAGCAGGGCCATATTCCCTCAGAAGTCTCTAGAGAAGTATCTTTCCTTGCCCGTCCATCTTCTGGGGGCTCCCAGCCATCCTCGGTGCTCCTTGGCTTGCAGCTGTTCCGCCCCCATCTCCGCTTGCTCGCCTGGCCTTCTTCCCCGCGTGCATGTGTCTCCATGCATCTGTCCTCTTCTCATAAAGACACCAGTGACTCAATGTAGGGCCCACTCGAATCCAGTGTGGTATCCCTTAAGTTAAGCAGTGACATCTGCAAAGACCCTATTTCCAAGTAAGGTTACCTTCTGAGGTTCTGAGTGGACACGACTTTTAGCGGGGATCCTATTCAACCTACTACCCAGACCTACAGTTTCCACTTGAATAAAAATGTTATTAATATTCAAACATCAAAAGGTATGTTATTCTGTTTAGAACATAAGGATCGAGTCCACTTGGCTTTGAGGGACTTGCAGTTGAGAAATTCAAAACACAATCACAAAATGCTACACAAATTTTATTTCATTTTAAGAATAAATTTTTTTCTCATGGGCAGGATGTAGAACCTCAGAATTTTTAAAAATCCTCACCCAAGGATGTGTTTGTGGATTTTAGAGAGAGAGGGAAGGAGGGGAGAGAGAGAAAGAGAGAAAGAGACATCGATGTGAGAGAGAAACATTGATTGATTGACTCTCCTATGTGCCCTAACCTGGATTAAACCTGCAACCTAGGTATGTGCCCTGACTGGGGATTGAACCCACAACCTTTGGTGCATGCAATGAGGCTCCAACCAACTGAGCTACCCAACCGGGGCTAGAACATCAGAATTTTAAATAGGGGACCACAATTTAAAGAACTCCCCCCACATTTTTACCACATAATAGAAGCTTATATATTACTATATCTTTACCATTTTTCATTTAGGTCTTTTGCTTTAATCATGAGTGAGCATGCATAGCAGGGACAGGAATAAGAATACTTAAGACACTAACCGGTTCTGGCGGGGTAGCTCAATCTGTTAGAGTGTCGTCCTGATACACCAAGGTTGCAGGTTCAATCCCCTGTCATGGCACATCCAAGAATCAACAAATGAATGCATAAATAAGTTTCTCCTTCTCTCTCTCTTTAAAAATAAAAAAAAGCTAACCAAATGAATTCCAAGTTAAATTGTTATCCTCCAATATCCTTCATTCAGGGGGGTGGGCAGTGAAAAGAGAATTGTTTCAATTCCCCACCCACTGCTCTCATCCCCTCCTTGGTAAGAAATCTTCCAGCTCCTTTAGCACCTTGAGTGAGGGGCAGCTCATTCCTCCTGAGACAACCCGACAACCCACTTCACCTCAGGACAGTTTCATTTTCAAAACCTTCCTTAATACAGGTTCTATCGTCTCTATGCTTCAAACTAGAACATGGAGGCACAGAGCGGCACACATATTATTTAAATGCATGAGAAAAGATTGGAAGGATTCAAAGGTTTTATATGATTTTCCATATTCTCCTAAAATTTTACTATTATTATGGGGCCTTCAGTTCAAGGTCACAAAGAAAGTGGCAGAACCAGCACAGGAACCCACTGCTGCAGGGCCTGCAGTGAGGGGGGGGGGGCCTTCTGGACTGTTTCCTAGTGATCCCGAGCGCCAGCCTCCATTGCCTTTCCAGGCCCTCAGGCGCCTCTCTCTCCAGCTGGGCTCCTCTCTCCAGCTTCTGCCCTTGTCTCAGAGTAGGACACCGCAGAGGAGGACTTGATAGGGACGGGCCCCCAGGTCTGGGGATTTAAGCGGACCTGCACAGAGGCATCTCCTGGCAACCCCTCCCGCGCCCCCCAATTCCTGGTCCCTGAGGGCAGCCACCGCTGCATTCGATGCTGTGTTCCAGGGACTGACACTTAGGGAGCTGCAGGAGGAGAGCATCCAGCCCCAGGCAGCCTCACTAGCTGCAGGATTCAGGGCGTGTGTTGGGGTGGGGGATAAAACGCTTCAGGGACTGTGGAGAACCCTCTCTGCCTCAATTGTGCACTGAACTCCAGTGTGTACTAAACGTGTGGAATGATTACTACCCTCATTAGTGCTGTCGTCACTGTAGGAGTGTCGACATCACTCCCCTCCCTCCGAAAGCCAGTGATTGCGACAGAGCCCCTGAGCACCAGCAAGCAGGCGACGCCGCAGCTGAGGGCCTGTCTGGGGAGCCTGGGGGAGAAGAGGGTGCCTTCTCGTTGGTGCGGAGAGAATTGTCACGTGACCCCCTTCAACGGGGGCTGGGGGAGGCGCCCTGTGCCCCTCCCCTTCTACCTCTGGGCCCACGCCCACTCTCACGGTGTCCTCAGGCGCCCCGGGCTTCCCCGCGTCATCTGCAGCCAGGGCGCCCCCTCCACGCCACCACCATTCATTCTTTTTGCGGTGCGCGCGCAGCGCGGGCATCCGGACCGGGAAAAGGCAGGGCGCGGCAGATGCTTTGAACGGGAGCTTAGGCTCCAGCAGCAGGGCTGGGGGTGGGAATTTGCCCTGGCGCGCGCCCGCCGGCTCAGGTACCGAGAGGTCTGCAAGGTGCGCCCGAGAGACGCGAGGAGACTAGGAGATGCAGGCACGGTGGCAGGTGCAGGTGCAGGGGCCGAGCACCGAGACTGGCGCCAGACAGGCGCGAACAGAGACCGCGACACAGAGCAATACGGGGCACAGAGACAGACAGAACAGACGCACCGGAGAAAGACTGACTTAGAGGCAGGCAGAGGCTGACACGGAAGGGCCGTCGGGAAACACAGACTCCCGAACAGCAACGCGACGCAGGAGCGCGCCAACGGCGAGGACACCGCCCGCGGGTCCGCGCCCCGCCCCAGTCCCGCGGATTCGCGAAAACCCCACACCTCACCCGATATCCGATTCTCCCCGCGCCGCGTTCCTCGTGTCCCGCCCCAAACCGAGCGCCAGACTAGTTCCCGCCTTGCGGCCCGACCTGCCCGCCGATTCCCAGTCCCACCTGCTCGGCTCCGAGTCTCGCGCCTCGGGCGCCCGCCGGCTCCGGCCACCACCTCCCGTCCCGCCTCTCGTGCCAGATCCTGCACCGCTCGGCCGGCGCCCGGCGCCCGCCAGCACTCCCGCCGGCGTGCGGGGCCCTCCCACAGCCGCTTCCTCCCCTGTCTCCCCTCCCCGAGAGTCTTGCGTTCGCGGGTCCGCCGGATCCCCCCGCCCGCCCCGCCTCTCCGCGGTGGCCCGTGCCCGCCCCGCCTCCACCGCGCCCCGCCTGCCGCGCTCTGCCGCAGTCGGGCGCTCATCGTCATTCCGCTCTCGCCGCCGCCGCCACCCCCGCCCCCCGCGCACCGCCCCCGCCCGGTCCCCGCCACCGCCGCCGCCGCCTGCCCAGCGGCCCGGGAGGCGGAGGCGCGGGGGAGGAGGCCCCGCTTGGCCCCGCAGCCCCGGATGCTGCATGACTTCATCCTTCCGCCGGCTCTCCTGGTGAGCGAGGGCCGGTCCGGCAGCTAGCCCGCCGTCCGCGCCCGCCGCAGTCCCGCGCCCACCCCGCGCCCGCCATGTCCGAGATCCTGCCCTACAGTGAGGACAAGATGGGCCGCTTCGGCGCCGACCCCGAGGGCTCCGACCTCTCCTTCAGCTGTCGCCTCCAAGACACCAACTCCTTCTTTGCGGGCAACCAAGCCAAGCGACCCCCCAAGCTGGGCCAGATCGGCCGAGCCAAGAGAGGTACGCGGCCGGGGCCCGGAGTCGCCGCCTGACCCAGAAACCCTCCCGCGGGCGCCCGCCGGCTGCGGTTCCCCGCCAATCGGCCGCAGCCCTTGCCGCAGACCGGCGCAGCCAGGCGCTCGGCGGCGGGGCTTGGGGCGGGGGGGGCGTCCCCGCTGCAGCGTTGCTCCCCTCTTTCCTCTCCCGGGAACGCAGTGCCCCGGATTCGACGCTCGACGCCTCTGGAAGCGGAGCCCTGGCCCCCGGGCGAGGGGGAGGGGCCGGCCGGGGGCCCTCGGGGCTACCCGGCAGCGGGGAGACGCGGGGCGCGGGCGCTTCCTCGGGACCAAACGCTGAGTCGGTGGATCCTACGAAAGAGCCTTCGGGTGGGGAGGCGCGCCGGGTCTGAGAGAGGGCAGGCGGGCCGGGGGACCAGAGGTCTCGGTTCCTCGAACGGGGCAGGGGCGGCTGGAGCCGGAGCTGGAAGAAGGGTTCACGCGGCAAGCGGGTTAGGCTGGGAGGAGGGTGGGAGTGACTGGAGGCTCCGTGTGAGGACGGGGTTCGGGTGCAGCGAGGGTTGAAGTGGGGGTCCCGGGAGCAAAACGGCTCTTGCTCAGCTCGGACGGAGAGGCCAGGCGGCCCGGGGGGCTGAAGGGCCGGAGCCTTGGAAAGGGGCGTTCCTCCCCGGGGAGGGCGGGGTCTGCGAGAGCCGAGGTCGGCGGGAGAGCTCCACTGGGGTGGGCCGGGGGTCGCGGGGCGTCGCGGGGCCGCGGGGCTCACTCCGCCGCCCCCCGGGGCCGCGGGCTGACGCGCTTTCTCCCTGCGCAGTGGTGATCGAGGATGACCGGATAGACGACGTGCTGAAGGGGATGGGGGAGAAGCCGCCGTCCGGAGTGTAGACGCGCCGGCTCGGGCGGCGGGCTCCGGGCCCGGCCTCGCAGTGGCCAGGCGCGCGGGCAGGCGATGCGGCTGCCCGCGCCCCCCGCCCCGGCCCGGGCGCCCGCGGGCGGGGGCTGCAGGGCCGCGCCGCCTCCGGGTCAGAGTCGCTGCCCCCGCCGCCAGGCGCTCCGGAGCTGTCCGCTTCAGCACCACGGCCGCGGCGTGGACCGGCCCGGAGCCCGCCGCCGCGCTCATGCACTTTAGAACCTCGGGCCGCAGCCCCACCCCGCACACCGGAACGGACAGAGCCCCGCGGCCCCAGACCCGCCCCCTCCCGCACGGCCCCCCGCCCCGCCCCGCCCCGGCCGGTTTGGTCGGAAGACCCGGCCGCCAGCCGGCGTCCGACCGCGTGCGGCCGGGTTGTTTGGCTGCGTGTTTGCATGAGCTTCCCACCCGCCTCAGCTCGGCCCGCCTCCCCAGGCCGCCCCTGACCCCGACCCTGTCTGGCGTGACCCCAGCCTCAGCCTGTTTCTAAGGGACTTCCTCAGCACATTTGTATTTTTATATCCGACTCTTTGTTTACTGGCTCCCTCATGTTAGTGCCCCTCCCCCTCCGTCTCGTCCTTGCTCTTCTGCGCCTGGCAGGTAGGACGAGTGTCGAGCGTGGGAACGGACAAGCCCCCAACATGGTAACAGACCCACGGTCAGTCTGCCCAGGCCCGACCCCAGGCGGCTCTCTGGCAGACCCCTTCCCTCAAGGTATCACCTTCCAAGGGTCCGGGTCTGATTGTACCTCGGACCCCTGCACCCTGCCCCTGGGAACCCAAATGGGGACTGCTCTGCACCCTTGGATGACACCTGCGGCCCTAGAGATGTTCTCAATCCAGGGTGTCCTTTGTAAATGTTCCTTCATCCTCACTGTACCAGGAGCGTGTGAATAAACACAGACCTTCCTGTGTGTGCGTGTGTCCCCTGCTTCGGTTTGCTCAGGAGCCAGGCCAAAGTGGCTCCAATCCCTTTTGGGGGTGGGGGGACTGAGAATCCCGGGAGCATGTTTCTGCCAGGGAAGTGTTGCCGAGGAAACAGGCAGGCATTCTTGGGTAAATACAAAAGCAGAGCAGGATAGGTCACTGGAGTGGAGGCTGGAGCTAGGGTCAGAATTGTAAAGTAATCCAGATCTAAAGTCTGCAGCCTCCTGTGGATGAATCCAGGTTGAATGGCGGACAATAACAGGCTGCAGGGATGCAGGCCTCTGAGTCTGGCTGGCGTGCAGAGGGGCTGCGGTAGACCAGTATGGTGGGAGACGAAGTTGGGGGAGCGCAGCAGAGATCTGAGGGGCCTACGAAGGAAGCCATAAACCTGGGATTTGGGATGTAATTCAGCCTGGGCTATATTGTTTCATGTTGGGTTGCTCCCATCAGCTCTATCTTAGGTATCAGGCCCTTGGGATGTGAGCACCTTGGACCCAACCCTAACCCCTGAGTCAGGAGTTACAACAACCTGAGGAGTCTGGGCAGAAAGGGAGGGAGGGCTCGACGACCATGCTTCTGGCCTCACAGCTGAATGGCACTGAGGAAGTCCTCATGGTCTGAGTCCTGGAGAAAGCAGGGTGAGGTGGGAGGCCTGGGAGGTGACAGGATCTGGGTTCCAAGGGCCAGCTGGGCCACACTAAGCTCTTTGCCCTTGTGCATGAGGTAGAGATGGAAGTGGAAACCGTTGCCATAGGTTGCATGCCTCAGAGACCAGCCATAACGGGCTTGGGCATAGTGTCTAGTCCGAAAGTGGGGGGCTGCAGAGGTCAGCGAGATGAATCGACCCCCAGGGACCAGCACTCGGCTCACCTGCAAGGCAGACAGAGAAGCCATTGGTGAGGAGTCCGTCTCCAGGTTCTCAAAGGTCAGTATTGCCCCAGATGCCCTCTCAGGTACTACCCTACATCCAGTTCTCCATGGTAAAAGAGTGAGCCTCTTTCCATGCCCCTGGTCATTCCATGGGGTCAGGCTGTACTCTAGACAGGAAGGAGCATGGGAGTGATGTCAGGTCAGGGGGTACTGCTGTCCTGCCAACTGCTCACCCTCCCAGTCTGTTACCTGTCTGGAATCTGGCTGCTACCTCATCCTTATGTCAATCCAATAGCCAATCATCAGCCTCTGTGAGCCTGGTCACTCCAGCCTCCTATAATCTTGACCCAGCATAACCCTTCCTCAGGTACCCACAGTCCTGAGAGTAACTGCTCTACACCATGTGTCCTTCTGGATTCTGAGTTCATCCAATCTCCTGAAACCTCAGCCCCTTATCCCCATCTCTCGGTTTGCCCTCCACTCTTGATGCTCCCTCACCTCACTCAGCACCTGGTCCACAGTGTGGACACCTTCAGCAGATACGGTCCAAGGATCCTGTTCTCCAGCCAACAAGGCATCCAGCGTGCCCTTCTCAAGCACCACATCAAAGGAGCCATCAGGAAAGCCCAGTGCCCGTGCGTCCATGGTCTCCCAGCGCAGCTTGGGTACACGGGCATAGCGAGCCTGCATGGCGTCCACCACTACTGATGAGTAGTCCACACTGGTCACATCAGGGAACCCCCCGAGGAACAGCTCATAGCTCAGGGCACTGTTCCCGCAGCCTAAGGTGAGAAAAGGTGGGTGGCAAAAGGGCTAGATTAGCTTTGGTTCTCCCCTCCCAATTATCCATCCACTCTTGGCCAGTTTTCTTTCAACCCAAACCTTCCTGTACTGAGGGAGAGGCGGCATGGTACGGAAAAAAGCATGAGGCTTGGAGACACACACGTGTGGGCACATATCCTGGCTCTGTCATTCCTCACTGTGTGGAAGTAGGAACTTGCATTTCCTATTCAGAAAAATAAAGATAACAAGACAGCCTACATGCAGGATGTGCTCACTGTATTTAAGAACTAAAACAGCTGGAGAGCAGCTGAAGCTCTGAATGCTGGAGCTCAAAAATCTGGGTTCTGACATTCCTAGTCACACTGCCTTGGCAAGTCACTCAACACGGAGCCTCGGTTTTCTCAGTGCCGAATGGGATAATATTGGCATCACTAAGATCATAAAATTATTAGGATATTAGTATTTTCCTAATACCTTACCTCTCAGAGAACTTCTGGGAAGGCTTATTAGGGGTTATTATCCTACTTTTGGCTTCCAAAGCAGAGTTAACAAGTGAAGGGGAAACTAGGTGGGGACACAGTGGAGCTGATCTCTTATAATTCCTTTATGTACTGAGTACCACATATTGGGCTCTCCTGATGAGTAAGAGTCCCTGACCTTAAGGAGCTCATACTTCGGTGGGAGGAACAGATGTGTAATCAGGCAACTGCTACATACTGCGATGAGTGTTTCAATAGGGACAGGCTGCGGGAGTACATAGGATGATCCCTGTCCCCACCTAGATGGGGTGGACAAGGGTTTCAGGGAAGCTGACAACCAATCAGTCTTAAAGAATCATAACACTGGTGGGAAATGCCTGAAAAGCAATCCCAAAGAGAGCTGGGTCAGGCGAAAGAATGGGTGGAGGTTAGAGAGGTGGATGTGGATTTGCAGTCCAGAGAGCAGACCTCCTTCAAAGACTGTTGGCGTCTTCTAGGTCCTCTTGTGATCAGTCTAAGCCTGAGAACAGTGGCCCCACGTGGGGATGCCCAGCTCTTGGGATTAGATTGCTTTTAATCTCCAATTTTGTCCTGAAGAGAATTATAGAATCAGCTGTTGGGATTGCCCTGATCTAGCAGGGCTTGGTACCAGGTCCAGGCACCCAGAGGATACTGGCTGGTTCTCAGCTGCTCCTTCCTGTGAGCCTCATCTCACCTGAGAAACACAATGCATGCTTTCTACAGCAAGCTCTGGTAGATACACCACATGGGATGGGAGGTGAGGGTGGCTGAACAAGAGACCCTAACTCAGTTCATGCTGAAATCCCACTGGGTTCTCTGACCCACAATCCCTTTACTACCCTACACCTGACCTTCCGCCTGCAAAGCTCTGCCCAATAGCCGACAATCCCAAATATCTTTCTTTTATTCCACTTGGTAAAGGAGTGGCATCTTCCAAGAGAACTTCACCAAAGATGAAGGAAGAACAAAATCTGATCACAGGGTCAGTCATGTCTATAAAGTAGTGATTTCTGATCCTGCTGCCTCCGTGATTGCGGGCTAGCAACTAAGGTGAGGCTTGGGAAGGCCCCGCCCCCCTGGGTGGAGCCTTAGGAAAGCAGAGCCCGGGAAAACTGAGGCGGATCCAAGAACCCATCACAGGGGAGTCCAGAGCTCCGTGGATGCTATCCCAACACCAAGAGACTGAGGTGTAAGCCACAACACCAATTCATAAGTAATAATTTATAACAAGGAAAATAGCCAGCATAGGGACTTGACAGGCAATCCTCTGGTCAGTCTCTTCTCTCTACACAGGAAATACAAACTGAAGCCAAATTATGATCAGAAGATTCCTGCAGAGCATGGAGTCAAGCAAGGAGAATCAGAGACATATTATGATGGCAGAGCTGGGACAGCCATATGTATTCGTCTGCTATGAAGACATTCCAGCCATAGGGACCAGACACACAGTCCTCAGGCAGGGCAGCCTCTGTTCTCTGAACAGCCTGTGATAAACTGCCCCATGAGTCCCAGTTTCAGTAATAATGATCGCTAACAGTCCTTGCACACTGGGTCCGATGCTGTGCATTTCTAAGCATCATCTCAGTTTATTTTCAAACTACCTTTGTATAGAAGATAACTGTTTTCATCATTACCATTTTCTAGATGGGAAAACTGAGGCTGTCCAAAGTATACAAGAAATTTGCTCAAGGTCACATACTGCAGTGGTAGAGTCAGAATTTGGATCCAGGCCTGTCTCACACCAGAACCAGAGCTCTTAAAGCACCATGCAAAACTGTCTCCGAGTTTTCAAGAGATCCACTCACCTTCAGCTGCGACATTCCATCGTAAGTCATTTTACCGGTTTTAGCAGAGTTCTAAATGCCTCTCTCTGCCCATATGTATGCTGCAGCAGGAGAAATAGAAGCTTTGGAGGCAGGTGGCATCCTTACTTCACCCCTTACTTGCTACATGACAGTAGTGGACACTGTCACTGCTCCAACCAGTCGCCCTTGGAGTGTCACTAAGTTTTAGTGTGTGTTTGCTTCCGACAGTCTGCATCTGTGACTCTTCAGGCTGAAACTACCCTCAGGCATATTTTGCCCGTGATCACGACCCTGCTTGACCTCTTCCCTTCCCTGTCCTCTCACTCTCTTATCGATTTCTTCCGGAAGCACATCCCTAACAAATGACTGGGACATGCACCCTGATCTTAGAATTTGCTTCTGGCCCCAACCTCAGACAATGACCTGGGGTTACCAAATTCAGCGTGCCGCCTGTTTTGGAAAATGAAGTTTTACTGGAACACAGCTATTCTCACTCACTTTTGTACTGTCTGTGGCTGCTTTCCCGCTACAGCAGTAGCACTGACTAGCTGTGACAGCAACTGAACAGCCCACAAAGCTCAAAATATTTACTCTTTGGCCATTTTCAGGAATAGTACATCTAGTACTATAATGTAGAGTATGTCTAGTAATACTTATTACCCACCTCTCAGGGTTGTCATAAAAATGAAATAAGTTGGAAAGGGCCCAGCACATTCTCTAGCACCTAGCAGGTGCTCAGCTTGTTTGTTGAGGTGGACTGTAACACAGGATACTCCCCAAACTGTGGGTCCTCTTTTTAGATCTTGGGAATAACGCCTAGAAAGTTTTCCTTTTTTATTTTTAGACTTTTTTCCCTTCCCTCCAGAAAAGGATACCTCCCAGCCTAGGAGATTTTAAGGCAGTATTGCTCTGCCAATCACCAGCACGAGAATCACCTATGAGCTTGTTCAAACTGCAGACTCCTAGCATCTACCTTAGACTGTCCCTGGAATTAAAATCTCACGGTGGGGTCCAGCTTTCCAGGTGATTTCAATATACACTAAAGCTTAAAAAACTTATATCTATGGTAAATCTATAAATAAGTACAATGGCATAAAAGCAAAAAAATCAACAATTTGCCCGGCTGGTGTAGCTCAGTGGATTGAGCGCGGGCTGGGAACCAGAGGGTCCCGGTTCGATTCCCAGTCGGGGCACATGCCTGGGTTGCGGGCCAGGTCCCCAGTGAGGGCCATGTGAGAGGCAACCATACATTCTCCCTCCCTTCTCCTCTCTCTGAAAATAAATAAATAAAATCTTTAAAAAAAAAAATCAACAATTTTACCTCTGGGAGGAAGTGGTTTGGGAGGACTACACAGAAAATCTTGAATATACATGGGGCTTTTGATTTTGCCAAGTATTGTTTCAGGTATCTTTCGTATTCACTCAATCACCTTAAAAACCCAATAAATAAGTAATCTTATTTTTTTAAGAGTGAGAAAATGGAGGCAGGGAAATTTAAGTATTTTGTCCAGGATTACATCACTGATTTCATGCTTTTGCCCATTATTCTACAGCTAAGATACCAACATAATTAGCTGCCTCCAGTATCCAAGTACTAGGTTATACTTCCTTTCTTTAAGATTTATTTATTTATTTTTAGAGAGGGGAAAGGGAAGGAGAAAGAGAGGGAGAGAAACATCAGTGTGTGGTTGAGTCTTGCGCGCCCCCTACTGGGGACCTGGCCCACAACCCAGGCATGTGCCCTAGACTGGGAATGGAACCGGAGACCATTTGGCTCGCAGACCTGCGCTCAATCCACTGAGCTACACCAGCCAGGGCTTATACTTCCTTTCTAATCCTAGGAATGTTCTATTTTCATACTGAATATGGTATACACATACATATTAGATTTATTATTTATACCTTTCATATACTGTATTACAGATGTCATATATGAAATACTGCATTTAAACATACACATGCTCTACAACTACCAAAATATATAAAAACTGTAATTGTAAGGAAAACCGTTGCTCAAACTTCTCTGGAGCCCCAAAGGCTGGGAGTGGGAGAGAACTCAATGGGACAGCTGGGCCTCTTGCATCCCAGTACCTGTTTCTCTTGAGTAGCAATTTGCAAATGGTGTACCACAAGAATTTAAAAAATATGCAATACCTGACTATTTAGTCAGGGGCACTGACCCCCTTTTCTCTTACTGTCAAATACAAAAATTTGACAGCCAACACAATAAGAGCTGTCCGGTGTGAATGAATCAAAATTATACCTTTTTTGTCAGATTGGCAAAAAATTTATATATTTTTTGGTGTGCCTCATTTTAGTAATTAGTTTATGTGTGCCATGAGATGTAAAAGGTTGAAAATTGCTGCTCGAGGAATTTTACCAATCACGGCCGCAATATCCCCTCTAACCTCAGAGGGCGCTGTCCTCACCCTCACTGCACACAAGGCATAGAATCAAGTTTTAGAGTTTGGAAAGTGGTAACTAGGTAACAATAGTTCTCAGTGCCCGTGGGTGCAAATAAAAAAGTGGTAGGTATTGTGCTACAGGTACCAGCATTGTGCTCGAGGTGCCTGCATGTGCCTCATCCAAACTGAGTTCGCGGTTCCATTTCTAAACGTGAATCCGAGGCTCAGAATGGCTTCACGACTTGTCCTAAGTGGTAGAGCCAACCAGCTCTGGAACTTGAACTAGATCCTCTGAGCTCTCCAGTGCCCGGGGCTGCCCATCGAGTGAGGGTCCCGAACGGGGCTCTGGGTCACCTACCCCGCTCAGATTCAGAGAGACTGTTTTTCTCGGGAGGTTTGGGGTGGTTAGAAAACTAAGATTCTCTTGGCTCCTGTTTGCCCTGGCTAAATACTTACCCAGATTCTGAAGGTACTGGATTTTGGTTCCTGATTGGGGCGTCCTCAGAGAGGGGCAGACAGACGCGAGGAAAGCGAACAGAGAGAGCCGAGGCGGAGCCGGACCAGCAAGCTCCACCTGAGCTGGGCAGTGCCAGGAATACCCACCTAGCACGAGGATACGGTCCTCCGGCCGCAATTCCGGCTCTAGCAGGGCACGGAAAGAGGCAAAGTCCCCGAACCACTCGTAGGGCGCAGAGTTGGCTGAGCCCCGGTAGCGCTTGTCCCAGTACTGAACCTCTCGGTACTCGCAGTTCTGTTCTGGTAACTCCGGCAGAGACTCGGGGGGCCTGGAAGAGGCCATGCTGCTGCTGCCGGGCCTGTAGAGCAGTCGGCCTGCCTGTTTAGGTGGGGCTTGGCTCCTTCGTGTAGCCAGTCGGAATGGTGGAATATGGCAGGAGGCGTGGCCTTCTGTGTCTCCGCCCCCAACTGCGGTTGCCCAACATAAACACGTGGAACTTCCGTCCTCTCCTAAGCGCTCTTTGAAGAAGCCTCCGGCTGGGGAAGTTATGTTGTTCAGACTCTGAATCCTCCTGCTGTACTTCTCACTACCTTCTGAGAACCACTTTATGGTGTCATACTTGAGTTTATCACTGCTCCCTCTCATATTTTCAATTTGAACGGCTCCTTCCATTAAATCTGAAAGATCCGTCTTCCCAGTTTTGAGCGTTTGGAAGGCTCTGAGGGGTGGCGGGAGGAACGGAGACACAGGTCTTGCCCTCCAGGAAAGACCGGCATGAACACAGATATTCTCAATACAGGCGAACTGTTATGCTGGGCGGGACCGGGTGGAAAGGGCGCAGGCAGAAACGTCGCTTTTCTGGGCAAGGCAAACGTTCGATCCGTCTTTAAAGTATAGGCCGAGGAGTAAGACCATTTCTGCTCGGAGGGACCGTGCAGTCCATCAGGAGAGACCGATGCATAAGAAGTAAATTTTAGTGTGGTAAATAAGAACTCTGGAAAAGGGTCAACACTCAGTGCGTTAGGACAACCGGCACGCGGAGCGGAACCTAAGTGCCAAAGGGTCCGGTTTCCAGAGCGGCAGGCCCACACGAACGGCGCACCGTCAAGATGGCGGCGGGTGTGCGGAAACGCGCCCGGGCAGGACCCGCATCCCGGGTGGCGGGACGCTGCGGGCAGTGGCTACGCCGCGCCTGGCAAGAGCGGCGCCTGTTGCTCCTGGAGCCGCGCTACACGCTGCTGGTGGCTGCCTGCCTCTGCCTGGCGGAGGTGGGCATCACCTTCTGGGTCATTCACAGGGTGGCATGTGAGTGCGCCGAGGGGGAGGGGTGGAGGGGAGCGGAGAAGGCGGGAGGGAGGTGGAACCGAACTCCTCACTCAAACCGACACTCGGATTCGGAGCTCAAACCCAGACCCAGGTCCACTTAGTCGTCAATTGCAGACCCGTATCTCTTACCCCATATTCAAAGCCTGCTCCACAGAAAACCAAACGTGATCTTAATCCCTCCCCCATGACGGAAGGGGCAATCCTAGAGATTAGCCCTCCGTCCTGAAGGTACAGCCTGCCGGGTCAAGAAAGTAAACCAGCCTGGAAGGCAGAAGACCTCGGTCCAAGTTAATGTACTGCTGCTACTGCTCGTCTCTTTGTCTTCCGCAGCTGGGTCTAATCTGCCCAATTCTGGGGTCTTTTTTAGCGTTGGAACATAGAATTTAAGTGAGGATAGTACTAAGAAGTGAGATTGAAGAAGTTGAGAGACCAGATCATAAAGGAGTCAACTGTGTTAAGGACATAGTTAGCATGGTGGTTAAGAATCTATGATCCTATAAATTCCAGTTTCAACTCTGCCCTTCCAGCTCACTGATCTTTAGCTAGTCAATTAACCTCAATAATTCATAGGTTACTCTTCTAAAAATGGGAATAATAGAGGTTGGTCTTTATCTTAAGAGCTTTGGGAATCGTTGAAGGATTTTAATCAGAGGGACACCATATGATTTCTATTATAGGAAGAGCTCCTGGTTGCTGGGTGGCAAAAATATTATGGTGGGGTGAAAGTGGAAGCTGGTAGCCTAATTAGGAAGCTATTGCATGATTGAGGGTACAGGTTATGTTAGGCCCAAATTTGGGTATGTAACAGTAGAGAAGGATGAGACAGAGATATGTAGAATGAAGAATAGACAGGACATGGTAAGTAGGGTTTAGAAATGAAAGAGAAGGAAGTTTCAGGCTTTGTGACCTGGGCAGCTGGGAGGTTGATAGTGCCGTTCATGGAATCCAGGAAGGGGAGCAGGTTTGGACTGGAAGATTATAAGTTCAATCACAGAGGTGTTGAGTTTGAGGTGCCTCAGTTCACCCAAAGAATGTCAGGTATGCATTTAGGTCATGGGTTTTGATAGAAGTCCTGAGAATGAACTGAAATTCTGTGCTTTGATGGGCTAGAGGTCTCAGAAGCAGACAAGTTCTGGACTTGGAGGTAACCACACCATTTTTTCCTTTTCCAGATACAGAGATTGACTGGAAGGCCTACATGGCTGAGGTAGAGGGCGTCATCAATGGCACCTATGACTATACCCAATTGCAGGGTGACACTGGACCTCTGGTGTGAGTGGAGATGGGAGGTTCCGCGAGGGTGTGAGGGGCTGACTAGATACCAGTCTGGGTAGCCTCACCCAGACTCACTTCCCTCTCATCTTTCAGGTACCCAGCTGGCTTTGTGTACATCTTTATGGGGCTGTACTATGTCACTGGCCAGGGCACTGACATCCGCATGGCCCAGCATATCTTTGCTGTGCTCTACCTGGCCACCTTGCTGCTTGTCTTTTTGATCTACCACCAGACCTGCAAGGTGAGTCCACAATACCAGGACCTGGGTCCCCAATCTGGGAGGGCTGCAGTGTGGCCATGGCTCTGGGCTGGCGACCTGACCTTCCCCACTTTGCCCACTTCTTAGGTACCTCCCTTCGTCTTTTTCTTCATGTGCTGCGCCTCGTACCGTGTCCACTCCATCTTTGTGCTGCGGCTCTTCAATGACCCAGTGGCTATGGCGCTGCTCTTCCTCAGTATCAACCTTTTGCTGGCCCATCGCTGGGGCTGGGGTTGCTGCTGTTTCAGGTCAACATCCCACCCATCTGGTCCCCTTTGTTGCTTTTTGTATTTCCATCACTTTCTTCCCGATTTCCTGTGGCAGAGGGAGTAAGGGAGTGGCCAGACAATGTAGGTCAGCCAGGGCCCTGCTAGGTGAGTCCAGGATCAGTAGAAAGTCTCCACTCCAACTCACAACATACACATCCCTTCTTCCCATCCTCTCTTCCTTCCAGACAGCATCTGTTGTTGGCGTTGGTCATTGAACATTCTTAATTCTCGGTACATATTTGCTTGCTCAGTCTGGGCATAGAAACTAGGTATCTACTCCCTATGCCCCAGCCTCCTCCCAGGCTACCTTACCCTTCCTCCAGCAGTTCTGAGTGTGGGCCCTATCCTGGAGCTTGGTAGTGGAGGGGAGGGGTTGCTATGATTGGGGGGAGGAGGGGCGTGTATCTTTGGGTGGAATGCATGGCCCTGGAGCTGATCTCTACCCTTTCTCCCTTCTACCCACCCTAGTCTGGCAGTCTCTGTGAAGATGAATGTGCTCCTCTTTGCCCCTGGGTTACTATTCCTTCTCCTCACACAATTTGGCCTCCGTGGGGCCCTCCCCAAGTTGGGCATCTGTGCTGTCCTACAGGTACTCCCACTTTACCCCTTCCCCAGACAGAGTGGCCTCCTTCCCACCTTGAGACTTCCTCAAAGCCAAGAAAACGGTTTCGGGGTTGATTCTGGACTGGGCAGGCACTACCTCTCTGGGCTTTGGTTTCTTTAGCTGTAAAATAAGGAAGTTGAACTAGATAGTCTCTTGGGGGCTTTCTAGCCCCTCCCATTTATGACTTAAAGCACTGTTATTACCAACGTCCTCAGCTTCTTTGGCCCCAGACTTTGGCAGGAGGGAGAGGGAGGCTGGCTTCCTTGCTATACTTAATGGGAATTAAGGAACCTCTGAGACCTCTGGCCTGGTCCCACTCCCTTGATCAGCATGAGGCTGAAGGTGGGCCTGGGCAGCCCTGCTGACATCACACCCATCCTCAGGTGGCGCTGGGGCTGCCCTTCCTGCTGGAGAACCCCATCGGTTACCTATCCCGCTCCTTTGACCTTGGCCGCCAGTTTCTCTTCCGCTGGACAGTGAACTGGCGCTTCCTCCCCGAGACCCTGTTCCTGCATCGTGCCTTCCACCTGGCACTGTTAGCCACCCACCTCGCCTTGCTCTTGCTCTTTGTTCTGTGCAGGTGGCACAGGTGAGAAAGGGGAGCAGTGCCACCGGCACAGTTGGGGGAGGAGTGAAGGGCCTGCGCCTTGGGGCTGGCTGCTTGGGGAAGATGTTGAGTTCATGGAGGTGAGTTTAGAGCTTGGCCCATGACGGGGGCTTGATGGATGTCCGAATGGCTTCTCCCCAGGACAGGAGAAAGTATCCTGTCGCTGCTGAAGGATCCCTCCAAAAGGAAGGTTCCGCCCCAGCCCCTCACACCCAACCATATCCTTTAAATCATGGGAAGGTAAGTCTTGCCATCTCCAGGTGCAGATAGGGTCCCTGGTCGGGTAGCCCTGGATGGCTGGTGACATGGAGAGAAAAGAGGCACTAGTAATAGCTACAGCACCCATTCTTAGAGCACCTACTCTGTACCAAACACTGTCCTGAACATTTACATATTTAAACATATTTATTCTTAATTTTAAATATTACTGAGTGATTATGAGTGCTCGTCCTCTGCCTGGTACTATACTGAGAGATTTACGTATACTCTAACATTTTTTTTAAAGATTTTATTTATTTTTTAGAGAGGGGAAGGGAGAGAGGGAGAGAAACATAAATGTGTGGTTGCCTCTTGCACGCCCCCTACTGGGGACCTGGCCCACAACCTAGGCATGTTCCCTAGACTGGGAATTGAACCTGCATCCCTTTGATTCGTGGGCCGGCGCTCACTGAGCCACACCAGCCAGGGCTATATACACTCTAACATTTAAAGCTTACAGGAGACCCTGATACAAGGAGGTATTTTTATTATCCTCATTTACAGATGGCAAAATTAGGGCTTTAAGAGGTTAATTTACTAAGCTAGGAAGGGATGAACTCTCTAGGCCTATGGCCCTAGGTATTACTGTCCCCACGTTAGACTGAGGGGTAGGTGCAGAGAGCTTAAGAAAGTTGTCCAGAGATATGTATCTGGGAATGGTACAACCAGGGGGCTATCTGACCCCAAAACTTTTACCCTTTTGCTTTGGAACCTCCCTGCCTGCTCCCACCCTACCCCCAACTCCTGCCCTTGGCCTTGACCACTGCATACAGATCGTTTCTACCCTCTTCACCTCCAACTTCATTGGCATCTGCTTCAGCCGTTCTCTCCACTATCAGTTCTACGTCTGGTATTTCCACACACTGCCCTACCTCCTGTGGGCCACACCTGCACGCTGGCTCACACACCTGCTCAGGTACTGGGTGGGATGACCTGGGGGAGGGGAAGGGCCAGGGAGCTCCTCGTCCCAAGGCTGTGACCATGGAGGGGCTGGGGCAAGCTAAAGGGCCGGGGCCTAGAAACTGAACAGAACCCAGAGTGTGTCTCTCATCTCCAGGCTCCTGGTGCTGGGGCTCATTGAGCTCTCCTGGAACACGTACCCATCCACGTCCTGCAGCTCTGCTGCCCTGCACGCATGCCATGCTGTCATCCTGCTGCAGCTCTGGCTGGGCCCCCAGCCCTTCCCCAAGAGCATCCCACACAGCAAGAAAGCCCACTGAGAGCCACCTCTTCCCCATTCTTGGACCCTGGATGTGGATGGACTCTGTGCGCTGCCCAATAAACCTTACGAAGTCCACTTCTGTGCAGCCTACATGGCGGTGCCTAGCCCAGGTTTTGAGGGGCATGCGGGTGGAAGATAACTCATTCAGGCAGTTTTAAGAGGCACTTTATTGCATAGGGTTTGGGGACTGTGGCTCTCTCCCCTTTCACTGCACTGTACAGAGCTCAGAGGGGAAAGGGTGGTGGGGGAAGGGGGGAAGGAGCGGGAGAGAGCACAGGCAGGCACTTTCTGTGGGGGCAAGAAGATCCTGGGAAGGGGATGAGAAGCTGTTGGGGCAGGCTGCCACCCATGCACCCCTTCCCAGCACAGAGAGGCCAGCCCCGGTGGCAGTGACTTGAGTCTGTTGCAGGGGCGCCAGCCTCAGCAGTGGGCAGCCTTCACATGTTTGCTGGGCTGTAACACAGCAGGTGTAGCTGCAGGTTCTGGTCCCAGTGGCGTAGCAGCAGGAAGAGACCCCTGGCCGCAGCCTTGAGGGCTGCCAGGTCAAGGCCATCAGGCAAGTGCTGTGCCTGCAGCCAACAGTCAGCCTTAGCTGCCGCCAATTCCCACTCGCCGAAGGCAGCGGCACAGCGGTGCTCCAGCCACGCAAGTGCCACTGCTGTGGCCCAGGTCCTGCCCCTAAGGTCGGCACCACCCTGCCCTCCTGCACCCTCTGAGGCCTCTGTGTCTGAACCCTGCCCACTGTCCACCTGTCCTGGACCCTCGGAGCCCGAGCTGGGGGATGGGCTGCAGGAAGCCGTGGCACTGTCACCCTGGCTGACCCCGGGGCCCAGGAGTGCCCAGGGAGATGAGGCTGAGGTGGGGCTGAGGCTGGTGCGGTGAGCAGCAAAGGGCGAGGCCCGGCACAGGCGCTCCTGTGGGATGTGTACCGCCGTGCAGAACAGGGCGTCCAGGCGGAAGGAGCCGGGCGCCTCCTGCAAACGCACCTGAGGAGAGAGGAGGTGGGGGGAGAAATGAGCTGAGCCAGTGCCCGGGCCCTGGCAACGCCACCCTCCACCTCCCGAGTCCTCACCAAGGGCAGATAGTCATGGTCGCTGCCTTCACCATGGCCATCATTCTGGCCTGCATTGGGGCTGCGGAGTGTACTGCTTTCTGGGCCTGCTGCCTTCCGACGACCCAGGCTGAGCCTCAAAGGGGGTTCTGCAGACATGTGTTGAGGACCTCTGGTAGGGGCTGCAGGGTCCCCCAAAGCAGACTTGGAGTTTTCATTTTGGTCCAGGTCCGAGCCACCTGCCAGAGAGCCACCCTGAAGCCCTGCTCCAGAGCCAGTCAGGGCCTGGTGATCTCTACGCCCAGGTGCTCCCCACTGCTTCCCCACACTTGAGTGTTACCTTTATAGTGGACAGCTGTGAGCAGAGGAGCTGCATCTAGAGGGCCCTGAGAAGCAGGAGGGGTTCCTGCTGGGGTGCCTGGGGGCTCAGCTGGCTCTGCAGGGGCACAGGAGGCAGGGCTGGGATTCGTCTGGGAGGATAGCCAGTGAGGTGAGGGCCAGCACATAAGAGATTACCCAGGAGGGACTCTACCTGAGCTCCGCACCTGCAGGGCTGAGGGCAGGACCTCCCTAGTGGCAGCGTTCACAGCTACTGGGCAGGTGAAGCAGGAGGGGGCAGAGCTGACCTTGCTTGTCTGAACGGCTCGGAGCCGGGACCTCCGGGCATGGCCTGTGAAACCAAGGAGCAGTTTGCTGAAGGAGGAGGTGCACACCCACTACCCGCCCTCTACAGAGAGCTCCATAGAAAAAAATCTCTGCTCCCAGAGCTTCTCTGTCCTTTAACAGAGTGGAGTTTCTCAGGGTCAGGACCAGTTTGGACTCCCCGACCTTGACAAGGAGGGGTTAGGCTGAACCCTCCACCCACAGCAGGGCTAGGCCTCCTGGCCGCCCAGAAATCCAATCTTCTGGACACCATTCAGGAAGCACGGACTGGTGCCTTTTCCATCCACTCGGTTCAGCACTGTCCGATAGAACTTCCTGTGATGATGGAACTGTTCTCTATCTGTATGATCCAGCATGGTAGCCACAGTCATGTGTGACTAGTAGGCACTTGAAGAATTGCTAGTGTAACTGAAGAACTGAAGCTTTAACTGTATATGACTTTAATAGTCCTGAATGACATTTGTTTTTATGTTATGGGCACTGTGAATCCTTACAAGATCTCATTTCCCTCTGTTGGTTGCTAAGAAACTTTCTAATTTTGGGTCCCATGCTTGCAAAGGCATGTAACCTCATGGTGTGCATCTTTAATAAAATTTTATTCTCCCATCCCTTTTATTCATTTTTTCCTGTTGCCCCACCTCCTTTTTTTCCTCGTTAATATGGCTGAGCCACCTCAAGTCATTTGAGTGCAAAGTGAGGTACAGAGAGTGACAAACACACAGACCCATTCCTCTGCCGCTCTGCCCCAGGCAGGCTCCTCCATCCCTGATGGGGCCCACCAGCAACTCACCCCAGTCGGCCATGGTCTCAGCCCCTCGGAGAGCCAGCTGCTCATTGTCCCGGACCACGGAAGCTGCTGTTAGCCGATGGAGTGCTTGGTCCCAAGCACCTCTTTCAGGGGATGATGGAGGCAGTGAGGCATCATCCCCAGGTCCCCAAAGTGTCTCTAGCCCAACGCCCACCTCCCAGCACATAGGCTGCTCCCCACACAGGGCCCGGATCACCACATGGCAGCGTGGAGCCTGGGGAGGCAGTGGCACTGCCGGGGGGGCCGGCTCCCCATCCGGGGGCACAGCTGTGAACAAGAAGGGTGGTTCCATCCACGTGTCCCAGTCCATGGGGGTTGGGGAGAGCAGGGCTCCTGAGGAGGCAATGGCAAGGATGGGCAGGGTGGTGCCCTGGGCTCCACCTTCCCAGGATCTTGGTGGCAGAATCCAACCCTCCATCCACCCCTCACCTGAGTCATCCATGCCTTGTCCCAGCTGCTGCCCTGCCTCAGGGCCTGGCCTATCTGGTGCTGCACCCAGAGAGGGATGCCGGGGACGGCCAGGGACTGGGTTCACCCGGCCTGGGGGTGATGAGAGGCTTCGGCCAGCCAGAGCCGCTCTGCGTCGACGGCCCAGCACCTCGGCACTCAAGGCCCCAGCCTGCATGCGAGAAATGGGACCCACCAGTCAAGGAATGCAGAGCTCCTGGTCACCACACGTACACCCCCAACTGGCCACATGCCCCTTTGTCTGAAGCCCTGACTGGCTGCTGCCACCCTTAGAAGAAAGGCCAGGCTGCTCACGGGCTCTGGCTTCCTTCCCAGTGCCATCTCGCCCCACACTCTGTTTCTCACTTAAGGCTGTTACTCATCTGTTTTTGTTCACGTCGTCTCCCTCTTTGCCTGGCTCACTTCTACTTACTCTTCCAGATACAGCTCCTGCTTTCCTGACTCCCTTAGACAGGGTTAAACACCTTAACTCTAAGCCCCCAGAACACCACGTCCCTGTGCTCATCATTGCATGCTGCCTGGTGTCATCTCTGTAGACTCACTATGGTGAATGGACCATACTATGGTGAACTGAATCTCACCTTGACTGGAGCCAGTGGGGGTGGAGGCAGGGGGCAGGAGCGGGAGCCTGCAGACTCTCCCCAGGCCAGGCTGCGGCAGCCCTGCTGAGAGGGGGGATCCAGAGCAGCACTGCCCTCCGGGGAGCCGGGGCCCTGGGATCTGGGGGACTCGCTGCTGCCCGTGGAGCCCGGGCCTGGCTCAGGGCTGGCAGAGCAGTGGGTGAGCACATACTGCTCCCGAATGTAGGAGGACTGGAAGATGCGACGCCATATGGCTGTGTCCGAAGAGGGGTTGGGTCCAGGGTCTGTGACTGGGTCTGTCAGAGCATCAGCACCTAATGAAGGCAAGAGAATGGGCCCCAGCCCTGGCCTCTCCCACTGCCCTCTCCTCCAGCACAACCACACACGTATACCCAGCACTCACTCTGCTCTGAGTCCCCAGCAGCCCACGGGCTAGACAGCTCTCCTGACACAGTGCCCGTTCCCAGTGGCTCTGAGGTGCCAGTGGGCTCAGTGCCAGGGCTGGTGGCAGATGGCACCTCCTCTGGGGATGGGAATACGGAGCCACCCAAGCTCTGCCAGCCAGGCTCTTGGCCCTAGAGAGGAACAGTCATTGGGAAAAGAACCAGACTGTAGTTCTACGCTATCTCTTTCCAGATAGGATTTAAGGTGGCCAACTGCAAGAGGCAATAAAGTTAATAAACCAGAAATGAAAGCCTAGTACTAAGGAAGGAGGAAGCATCCATGCTAACCACAGAGTTAATAGAGTTGCTGTGGCTGAGCTTCAGGTCTCGCCCTGAGCTTCCTGGCAACCAGGCAAAAAGGCAAACAGTCCATTATATAGCTTTCATGATCAAAAAGGAAGAAGCATGCTTAGTTCTTTTCCTTCAAGAGAAAGCTTTTCATGATAAAAACACCGTAAAAAACTACCATATCTCAAACTCCTACTATGTGTCAAGTATCCTACCAAGAGCGTGTACATTACAACCTCTTGTTACAACGACGCTATGAAAAAAAAACCAAACAGGAGGAAATGGTCTCAGAGAGGTGACGTGATTGGCCTGAAGTCAAATGGCTAGTACCTGACAGAGCCGAGACCTGAGGTTCATCTAGACTGTGCTCCATCTGACCCTGAGCGTTACAGGAAATAACCTGACAGTGCCTTCTGTAGGGCACTCTGTGAAGTAATGAGCAAGTTTTGACAAAAATTTCACAGCAAATGCTGGAGCTGTTCTCTGTGTCTGTGTGACTTGGTGACCTTTGATAAAAGTCAAGGGCAACACTTCAAAGGACAACTCAGGGGAAGACCTCGAGAGCAGGCAGGTGGCAATCACCTCAGGGAGGCCCAGTGGATCTCTGATGAGGCCTGGAGGTGGGGGGAGAGTTTGGGTGGATAGGCACAGGAAATGGAAGAAGGGTTTGGAAGAGATGCAGGGGCTTCTGCCATCCCAGGCCCACCACCCACGCCCCAGCCCAGGCCTACCCCGGCGGGGCGGGGCCGGAAGCCATCCACCCTAAAGAGTGAGCAGTAACCGAGCAGCTGGTCCCCAGGGTAGAGCGCTGGGATCTCCCGGGGGGTCAGCAGTGCCTCCACCGCATCAGGCACAAACCAATCCACAGAGATGTCGCTCAAAGCAGGCTCCAGTGCCTTCCGTAGAGCCCGCACCAGCTGTGAGGAGTGGCCAGAGGGAGGCCATGGGAGAGAAAGAGGTGCCACACAGTTGACAGAGCAGAAAGGCTGCCCTTCCCCAGGTGCCATCTGCCTAGCCTCTGGCTGAGGGGATCAGGGTCAGGCTGGTCAGGCTGGAGTCAGGGGAAGGAATGGGGGTAGGAACAAGCAAGAGGGCTGAGTGCTCAGTCCTCAGGGCTTGGCCTGTCTCCTGGCCTGAGCTGTGCCCCATGAATGAGGCAAGTCTTAGCAAGGACACGACTCAGTACCTAGATGCACTGAGATTAGCATTTGGGGGGTGGTCAGAGGCTGTGCCCCTCCACCTTGAGCCTCCTGAAGTCCCGCACAGCAACACCTATAGCTCCTCCCCTGATTGGCATCTCAAGGGAGAGTAGGGACTGGGGGGGGTGGGGGGAGTGAAGCCAGGAGACCCCACAACTAGACTGGGTTCTGGTTCAGACTCAGTGTAACTCAGGGGAAGGACTTCCAGGAGTAGGGAACAGGGCCCGGGCTGAAGCTCACCATGGGCTGCAGCCTCTCTCCAGGCCTCGGGAAGTAGGCCCGGCCCCTGCTGAGGGCAGAGAGACCCTGGAGCAGCTGGTGGCAGGCAGGTCCTAGCCCAAAGGAGAAGCACCTGATGAAAGAAGAGAAGTACGGTAACGTTCAGGATCCTCTTAGGGGGTCAAACTCAGGCACCTGTCTGCCCACCCCATACCTGGCTGCCCCCCTGTGCCACCTCATGAGCTCCAGGGTTTGGTGGGTAGTGACAGCTGTGGGTGAGGCAGCAGTGAGCAGGAACAGCTGCCGAGGGTGGGCCCTGTGCTGGGGCTGCCTCATGGCCCAGTCCAGCACAGCCAGCACATCTGGGGGGCCTCCCGCGGCCTGCAGAGTCTCAACGCTCTCGCAGATCAGCTTCACTGTGTCCTGGAGAGAGGAAGGCACAGGCTGGGCCACGCTGGGCTGCAATGTCTCTGCTAGACCCCCAGATTCTTGGACCACACTCACATCACTGCAAAGCCTACTCTCTGGGAATAGGGGCTGCACGGAGGTGCCAAATATGGCCAGGTTGATGAGAGTCTGGGACGGGAGCGACTTCACGGCTAAAACAATGGCATCCTGGGGAGGGAGAGGGAGGGCGGTGTGAGGCAGGTCCCACGGGCACTGGTAGAGAGTAAGGGACACCAGATTGCCTGACTTTTCCAGGCCATGTGTAAAATGAGGGCATGGGTGTGGTAATCTGCGAGAGGCCCTGTGTGTGAGAGAGACTTTCTGAGAAAGACTCTGTGAGTGAGAACCTAGGAGTGTGAAGGAGACTCTGAGTGTGTAAGAGACCTTTGTGTATGTGACTCTGGAGGTGTATATGACACTTGGCTTTGGGATTAGGTGTGTCTGAATGCAAATTTACGTATGGGAGAGGCTCTTGGAATCTGGGAGAGAACGTTTGTGTATGAGAAGGAGAGACAATGTGTGTGTGCCTGCAAGCTGCAGCCCGCCTCAGTCCGCCGCCCCCGCCACCCCAGGCCTGCCCACGCCACGTCCCCACAGGCCTTGTGTGCCGCGCTGCTGCCGTCCAACAGGAGGAGGAGCTCTCGTGTAGCTGTGCCCAGGTGTCCCGGCTTCGCGCTCAGGTCTGGGCAGAAGCTCAGCATCAGCACAGGGTTCAGCAGGATGTCCTTGTGGAAGCGTCGCTGCAGGAACCACACCTGAACGTGGGAGCCCAGATGCATCTGGGGCCAGACTCAGTGCAGCTCCAACCTGGGCTGGCAGCTGGACCCAGGCCTGGGGCCTCTTTCTATCTTACTAGCAGCCAAGCCAGCAGCCAGGTCAGGCCCCCAGGCAGCCATACCTGCCGGTCCACGTCACTGTGCCTTCGCTGGAGCCTCTGGAAATCTCTGCGGGCCCTCACCCGGGCCTCATATTCTGCTGAGCTCAGGCTGCCAGCCTCCAGCATCAGGTGTGGCTGGTGGGGCTCTGGGGAGGAGGCGACACAGCTCTGCCGGGGAAGTCTTTGTCTCTGGGTCCCAACTGCCCAGTCCCGATGTCCTGGGAGGACCTTGAAGGTCCAGCCTCCTTGTGCCACCAGGCCCACTCTCACAGCCAACTCAGTCCATCTGGCTTTGAGCCCAGACATCTAAACTTGAACAATGCTACCCAGGTGGTCCTGAAGCTGGTCAGAGCTGGCCCACTGCGTGCCCCAGTCTCTTACCACTGGGGTGCAGCAGGATCTCCAAGGCCCGGTCACAGCGGTGGCCCTCAGCCAGTGTGACACAGATGGTGGCTGCAGAGCTGGCATGAGGTGGGGCATCCGCCCGCAGAGCATGAGAGGGGCTCTCCAGGCCTGAGGGACACAGAGACAGGGAGGGGTGATGATGGCCCCACTCTGAGGCTGCACCAAGAGCATAAACGTCACCTTCACAGACCATGGAGGCTGTGGGGCAAGGACCACAACTGATCCCGTTCAGCTCTCGCAGCCCGATCATAGGCTCGAATGGGCCCCAGGGGGTTTCCCTGCTCTTTTCCTGGCTGGTCAAACCAATGGCTGATTCAGCATTCTCCCCTACTTCTTGCACAAGGAAACTCCACATCATCACTTGGACTGGTCTCACTGTAAGCCTATCTCTTCCCATTGGTAAGTGGAGTGGTGTGTAAATAAATGACACTGACAAACTGAGGGGGGGGGGTGTTGTATAGAAATGTCCAGAGGATGCTCCCCCACTGTGAGACTGGAGGTTTCTACGTCTTAGGTCCCTGTCTTCTTTTTGTTCTGTGTTCCTCCCATCCCTCAGCCTTGAATTATTTCCCAGTCAGCTATGCTGGGAGGGGCACCCACCTGCCAGTAGGCATGGCCCAGTCACCAGCATCTCGAAGGAGAAGGTGTATGGGGCAGGGCAGCGGGCAGGGCCTAAGAACACGTCCGGAGGGGCAGCTGGCTCTTCCCAGGCCAGACTTTCCTCCTGAGGGCTGCCCACCCCAAAGCAGCTGGTAGGGCTGGAAGGGAGCATAAGGAGAGTCACTGGGCCACCACCAAGACCCTTAACCCCTCTGGCTAACTGGCCCCTTCTCCACCCTGCCCATCCCAGGGCACCCTGCCAAAGCCCCCTCACCCGCACTAGACCCAGAGAAGCCGAGGGAGGGACGAAGAGAATCACCATAGGCCCAACCTGTCGTCACAGAGCCCCGGAGGTCTGGGGGGGCCGGGAGGACCTAGCGGGGCCAGCGGGGTGAGCACAGAGGGCAGAGCCACACGCAGCACCCCATCAGGCCTTGAGGGCAGTGCCCGGCTGCTGCACAGGGTCACTGTCATGGTGCCCGCTGGGGTGATGAGGCCAGTGGGCAGCACCAGTGTGGACTGGGACTGGGCCAGGTCCAAGACAAGATGACCTATGATGGGTGAGAAAGGGGATTAGATTGGGCTGGAAGCAGGAAAGATGAGGGAAGGCAGGGTGGGAGCAGGCATTGAGTCAGGGCAGCCTGAGTGAGGGTGCTTTGTGTGGTTGGAGAGCCAACGGGCCAGTGAATTGGTGATGCAGGATGGAGACAGGAGATGATTGACAGCAGAAAGAGAGATGGACTGATGTTACAAGGGTCTGGCTGTCATTATAAAAGGGAGCAGTGACAACACTGTGAACGGAGGGCTGAGGAGGATGTGCACGCCCACACCACAGCAAGATCCTGGGGGACCCACACCCTCTGCCCCCGTCTGCCCCTGTCCACTCAACCCTTGGGCATAATCTCCCTAAAGAGCCATCCCTTGTGGCCTGACATCTCCCTTAGCCTGGGGGACCCACAAATCCCCTGCTCATGAATAGAAAGGAGTTCCCTGCTGCCCACTAGGCATGGCTTCAGAGTTTTCGACCTAAGAGGAATTTAGGAGCAGTGATCTGCTTGGAAGCTGGCTAGAGGGCATGAAGCTGTATTTGCACACCGAGCACACCATTTTACTCAGATCACAGGCTTTGGGAGACCGGGGGTGGGGGCGGGGGCCCTGCGGAGGGCGCAGTGACAGCGAAGGCCTTACGGGGCTGGCCTCGTGCCCACCCTTATGGCCCGACTTCACCTCACTTCTCCACAGGAATCACCTGTCCATTCTTTTGAGAAGCGCTTGCTGAATAAATGAAGGGGGGAAGGTGGAAGGTAAGAAGGAAGAAGGGGCTTCCTTCTCAGCCAGCTGGGGCTCGGGGCGCCTGTCGCCAGGGAGAGGGCGCAGTTTGAGTCTGGGCTCTGTGGCTGCTCACTCTGTCCTTCGGCGGCTCTCTTGTTTGAGAACCCTAAGTTTCCTCATCCATAAAGCGGGGGGCCATGGTGACCATATCTCAAAGACCATTGTGAGGAATAAACGAAATAATACACGCAAAGCATCCAACACCGAGGAGACCATTGCTGTTATTTTCGTCACTCTAAAAGGGAGAAGAACAACACTTGGATGCATTACATACCTCTCTAGATTCAAAGGAGAGGACGCCAGTGACTGGGTTTGTCAGACGTCAGTCACCATAAACACGAGGTATTTCATTACCATCTCCCAGTACAACGCAGCCCCGAGCCTTCGCTGACACCATCGCCCCTGCCTGGAGAACTTTCTCCCTCCACTTCACCGCATCCTCCTTCCTGTCAGTCAACTGATGGCTCCACTTCCTTCTGGAACATTCCCACTCTGGCTTCTAGCTATCTGCTGGGTTTATGCCAACTCTCAACACCACTGGATTCTGTCCCACTTCTCGCTCGGATGGTAAATCCCTTGCGCAGAAATCAAATGAATGGGCAAATAAGTAGATAAAAGAATGAAGCGCACTTCATGAAAACGAGCACAGGGGTTGGCTTCCGTCTCACCCAGCACTCGCCCAACCCCTTCGTGGTGCGAGATGCCGGGACTTGGAAGTGCCTGAAACCCTGTCCCAGGTCAGGAGCGAATGCTCCAGAAGGGGAGACGGACGTGCGGCTGCCCGCGGAGTCTGTCTCCCCGGCTGAAACCCCTGGGTCAGGCCTGGGTCACGGTTCCCCGGCATCGGGCCCATGCCAGGTGCCCAGTCAGTAGCTGCCGAATAAAGGGATGAATCAATGAGTGAAAAAAAGAACCAGTGGCCGGAGGAGGCAGGAGCGGGGAGGAGGCTGCGCGGGACGCAAGCAGAGCAGGTGCAGGAACAGGTGCTTCAGGCGGGGCGGGCGCGGGTGCCCCGGACTCACCCTGCGCGCAGCGGCGGGGCGTCGGGGCCCCGGGCGCGGGACCCAGCGCGCGGCAGCACGCGCCCTGCGAACCACGCCTGCTCCGCAGCTGGAAGGAGACGCGCCGTCCCGCCGCCTCGGCCTCGAAGCCGGACACCACCTCGGCCTCGGCCAGCGGGTACACGAACACACCTGGGGCGGGGGGCGCAAGCGGCGTCGGCTCTCGCCCGGCACCGCTCCCCGCCGCCCCGCGCCCCCTCCGGGCCTCACCGTCGACCGGCTGCGGCCGCGGGTTGTGGTAGGTGAGCCGGGCCCGCAGGCTGAGGCAGGGTCCGTTGGCGCAGGCCCGGACCCAGGAGTCGGTGAGGGGCAGCGGCGTCCAGCTGGAGGGGCAGTACAAGCCGGGCATGGCGCCCTGGGGGGCGCGCTCGGTGAGGGGTGCGCAGGGGGTCCGCGGCGACCCGCCTGCGGCCGCGGAAGCCCGCAGGGGCGTCCTGACCCGCGCGGGAGGACGGACCCGCGGGGCTGACGGGGGCTCGAGCCGCGCCGACAGGTGCAGGGGGCGTGCGGGAAGGAGCCCGCTGGGCGGGGGGGGGGCCCGCATCCTCGCTCGTTACCTGGGAAGCGGGGCGCCGCGCAGCTCCCGGCAGCGCGGGGACCGGGGAGCGGAGGGTTAATGATTAACTGGCGCTCCGGGCGCCGGGCGGCCCCGCGGCCGCCTTCTCCAGGGGCGGGGGGTGGGGCACAGCTGGTCCGCCGCCCACTCCCGGGCCTCCCCGCCGCCCGGTACCTGCCGGCCCCCCGGCCCGGCGGCGGCCAGCTGTCGGAAGCGGGGCGGGCGGGGAGGGGGAGATGCTCTGCGTGGGGAGCAAGGGTTTAAAGGGCCAGCGTCCGCCCGGCGCCCCCGGCCCGGCATCGGACAGCGGGGGCGGGCGGGCGGGGAGCCCTCGGGCTGCAGTCTCCGCTCCCCGGCGCCCCTCCGACCTGGGCGCCGAGGGGACCGCGGGCCGGCGAGGAGGGGAGGGACGAGAAGCGCGAGGCAGAGAAGCGAAAGGGGGGGTCTCTCGGAGCCGAGGCCCGGAGAAGTGTGGGGCCCGCGGGGGCCGGTGCAGGGCCCCTCTGCCCACCCCGGCGGAGCTCATCTCTGTGCGTGTGGAGGGGGCTGCAGCCCCCCCGCCCCCAGCCGAGCGGTCCGGGGACGCTGCGGGCTGGGTCTAGGGATCGCCCCCTCCCCGCAGGCAGCCCTGGCCTCACCGTCGCGTCCTCTGCGGAGTTGCGGGCGCCACGACGGGACCGGGTGTGCGGTGCCGCCTCTGCGCCGGGGGCCGCACTCAGCTCCGGCACCTGCGGGGCTCCCGCCCCAGACTCCCGCAGCGGCCGCTCCGAGTCCGCTCGGGGCGTCGGCGCTGAGGGTGCTGGCCCCGCCCCGGCTCGGAAAGGCCGCCCCTCCGGCCCTCCCCGGCCCCGCCTGCCGCTGCGGCGGGGCCGCGGCCCCCGCCTCCAGCCCCTCCCACTCGTGTGCGGTGCCGCCTCCGCGCCAGCCTGGCGGTTCCAGCCAGACAGGGCGCCGCAGTGCAGCGCCCGCGTGCCCGCCGCCGCGCAGCCGAGGCCCCCGCGGAGCGGGGCTGACGCCTCCGCGGCCCCGCCCTTTCTGTCCTTCAGGGGGCGCCGTCCTGCAAATGCAGCACTGCCGCGGCCGCAGCCACCCCGAGACCAGCCCCCGCCCCCCGCCCCACCCCCACCTCACCCCAGCTCTAGCGAGGCTTTCCCCCTCTGCGGTGATCCTGCCTCACACTGCAGCGAACCCCAGCTCCCTGTCACCGTTGGACCCCACGCCCCGCCAAGCCACCCCCTTCCCTTCGCAGAGTGCTCCTTCGTCACTGCGGAATCCTCCCGGTCCTGCAGGCATCTTCGGCTTGTGTGACCACTTCAGTGACCGCTCACTCCCAGCAGGGATCCCCCTCACTGCAGCGACTTCCCCCGCCAGAAAGCAGCCAGCCTTCCCGCCACTGCAGAACAATCTCCCCACTTTTTCTGAGGGTGGGGAGGGTGGGCAGGATCACCACCTCAGGCTTTCATGCCCTGTACTTAAGCTGCCCACTGCCTTGGAAGTGAGCCCTTCCAGCCTGCAAAACCTCCTAGTGGCTGCAGACTAGCCCCCAACTGTAGCAGTGACCCCCACTCCCTCGCTGCAGCATGAAAAAGCATCTCTGCTTGTGGACAGGTTCCTTGATCTTGGCAGAATTTTCCTACGACTCGACAGAGTTACGCTGCAAACACTTAGGGAGTCTGTAAAACCTCTCCTCGGTCCCTGAGGGGGCGCCTGAGAGCCCTCGGGAAGTGACCGTCTTGCAGGGTCACCCATCATGCCAGCTTTCTTGCAGAGGCCACACTCAGATTCTGCAAAGAGAGCTTGCAGAGAGCTGAGACTGAGGGGCAGCAGGTGGGGAGTGGGCTTTCAAGCAAGACTTAGGTTCTCACCCCTCCGCATTTTATCCTGCTGACTCCGGTCAGCACCACCCACCCTCTTGCCCCAGGGGGAGCCCCTGCCTTCTTGAGCGTCTGAGCCTTCAACCACAGCCCTTCCCGTTGCTCAAACCACTCCGCATGGCGGCCTTCACTTGGCCTTTTCTCAGGGAACTTCATGGCGGACACGCGCGAGGGTGACACCAGCCCAATGGCCCAGCCCACAGGGAGCTCCAGCTGTGGTCCGCACTGTCTGAGCCAAGGTTCCGCGGACGCCTCTCCTCCCTTCTGTGCTGAACCCACGCCCAGCCTCCCTCTGCCTGTGCTTCCCTCTTACAGGCATGGAGAGAAACAGTAGGTGCCGAGTGGGCAGAGAGGCCCTCCCGGTGCTCCCGTCTCCAGGCAGGACCAGCCCAGGCCCTGAGGGCTCTGGGAAGTCCAGGAAACGGCCACCTCCGCATAGTGGTTCTGTGCTCTGCCCCTTCCGCAAATGACCCAAGATCTGCATGTGGCTCTCAGGCCCAACGCGAAGCTGCAGGGGAGCAGTCGTTAGAGGGCCTCGGACACATGGAAATGAAATAAGAGGTCCTTCTCTCTGGTCCCGAGGAGAGCCTGGGTGTACGACAGTGTTCCAGGAAGACGGTGATCCTGTCAGAGACTACACAGCACACTGGTAGAAGCCAAGCTTTGCTGGGAAGCTGGACCAGCCCTGAGGTCCTGCTGGGAAGGCTGTCTTGGCTGAGGCAAGTGGAGGGAGAGACCAGTCGGCAGCTCCAGCTCTACAAGAGGCATAAAGCACCCTGCAGGGTGGTGCAGGGCAGTGTGGCGTTAGGGAGAAGAGGGGCTGTGTGGGGGTGGCCAGCAGGACCTCTAGGGCCCAGCTGGGGGCGCTCTGGTGGTAGGGGTGTAGCACGGCAGGCAGCTGAGGACAGTAAAGAGAAGGGACAGCTCAGCTCCGGAGGGCGCAGGATCCGGGTCCGGGAGGCAGAGGAGGTCCTGGGCAGGGCTAAGGAAGGGCACGGAGCTTGGGTGTTCTGCTGTGTGTCAGGCCTAAGGGACAAGGCGGGTAATACAGAGCTAAAAAGATATAGACTCTGTCTTGAAGGGCTCATACTTTGATCAGAAATAGATTCTCATTTCTTTCTCTTTCACAATACTGACATTTTTTGAAGAGTTCTGGCCACTTCCATAGAATGCCCATCAGTTTGGGTTTGTCTTGTTTGCTAATGATGAGATTCAGGATATTCACTTTTAGAAGGTATAAGTAATGTAGGTTTCTCACTATATCACATTAGGATGTGCATGTCAGTTACTACTACTGGTGATACTAACTTTGATCATTGGATTCAAGTGCTATATTAGGGTTCTCCAATTAGAAGCAAAACCAATAGGAGATGTACCCATAGCTTTGGGTGTGTTTATGTTACTTATATTTCCATTTATTTATTTATTATAAGGAATTATCTCACCCAATTATGGTGGCTGGCAAGTCCAAATTTGCAGTGTAGGCCAGCAGGCTGGAGACTCAGGAGAGACAGTGGCGCAGGTGAAGTCTGAAGGCACTCTTGCTGGAGAGACTGGTCTTTTTTTTTTTTTTTTTTTTTTTTTTTTTTTACTTTATTCATTCATTTCTAGAGAGAGAGGAAGGAAGGGAGAAAAAGAGGGAGAGAAACATTGATGTGTGAAGCATCAATTGGTTGCCTCTGGCACACTCCCAGCCAGGGACTTGGTGCGCAACCCAGCCATGTGCCCTGACTAGGAATCCGACTAGTGACCTTTTGGTTCTCAGGCCAGCGCTCAACCCACTGAGCCACACCAGAGACTGGTCTTTTTATTCTACACAAGCTTTCAACTGATTGGATGAGGCCCACCCACGTTATGGAGAACAGTCTGTTTAATTACAGGTCACTAATTTATTTTTTTATTATTATTTTTTAATTTATTGATTTGAGAAATTACAGGTCACTAATTTAAGTGTTACTTTCGTCCAAAACCACCCTCCAAGTTGACATGTGAAGTGAATTATATCGCAAGGAAGATTACCAGGTTTTTCCACTATAATGCCATTCTTTTTGTAATTAAATAACTACATTTGTGGGGAGATCGTTTGAGCCCATGTAACTATCCAATCTTCAGCAAAATCTTACCTACAAGTGTTAGCATCCATTAATGCCCCAGTTACTGTGATATTTTATGCCTGTTTTATTGAGGCATAATTTATATACAATAAAATGCACTGTTTTTATTGTGGAAAATACTGCTAAATAAAATATACCATTAATGACTTTTTTTTTTTTGCATTTTAAAGATTTTATTTTTTAATTTTAGAGAGAGGAGAAGAGAGGGAGAAAGAGAAGGAGAAAGCAATGTATGGTTACCTCTCACATGGCCCTCACTGGGGACCTGGCCTGCAAACCCAGGCATGTGCCCCGACTGGGAATCGAACCGGGACCTTTTGGTTCCCAGCCCGCGCTCAATCCACTGAGCTACACCAGCCGGGCCATTAATGACATTTTAAAAAAAAAATTTTTTTTTTTTATTTTCAGAGAGAGAAGGGAGGGAGAAAGAGCAATGTATGGTTGCCTCTCACATGGCCCTCACTGGGGACCTGGCCCGCAACCCAGGCATGTGCCCTGACTGGGAATTGAACCGGTACCCTCTGGTTCCCAGCCCGTGCTCAATCCACTGAGCTACACCAGCCAGGCCCATTAATGACATTTAATGTGTTCAAACTGTTGTGCCACCATCACTGCTATCCAGTTCTAGGACATTTTTGTCACCCCAAAATGAAACACCACATCAATTAAAAATTCACTCTCCACTTCCCCCCCACCCCCAGCTTCTGGAAACCACTCATAAGCTTTCTGTCTCTATAGACTTCCTTATTCTGCGTGTTTCACATAAATCATACCATGCGTGGCCTTGGCGTCTGGCTGCTTTCACTCAGCATGATGTTTTTGAGGTTCATCTGTGCTGCAGTGTATATCAGTATCTTATTCCCTTTTCTAGGCTGAATAACATGCCATTGTATAGATGCACCGCTTTCGTTTATCCATCACCAGTTTATGAACGTTGGTTTTTCCCACCTTCTGACTATTCTGAATAGTGCGGCTCTGAAGCTTCGTGCGCCACTTTTTGTTTGAACACCTATTTTCAGTTCTTTTGGGCGCATACCCAGGAGTGGATTTTGCTAGGTCATACGGTAATTCTGTTTCACTTACTGAGGTTTTCCATACCAGCTGAAAAAATTTTACATTCCTACCAGCAACATGCAAGGGTTCCCTGTTTTTTCTTTTTTTAACATCTTGCCAACACATCAAAACCTCAATTTATTGTGTTTTCCTTTTATAGGTCATGCTTTTGGTATCATTTTAAGAACCTTTCGCTAAGCCCTAGATCCCAAAGATTTTCTCTCTATGTTAGCTTCTAAAAGTTTGATAGTTTTACATTTAATTTTTTGATTCACTAGAAATAACTTTTATGTAATTTTGATTCATTTGAAATAATTTTTATATGTTGAAATAATTTTGGTCAAGGTTTTGTTTTGTTTTCTCCCTCAATGGACATTCAATTGCTCCAGCACCATTTATGAAAAGACTACCCTTCCTCCATTGAATTGCTTTTGCACCTTTTGTCAAAAACCAGTTGGCTACACTTGTGCAGGGCTGTTTCTGGGCTCTCGATTCTGTTCCACTGGTCTGTGTGTCTGTCCTTCTGCTAATACCAAACAGCCTTGATTACTGAGGACATACAAGGTATCTAATAAGACATGAAGTTGTGTAGAGTGATTCCTCCCATTTTACTCTTATTTTCAAAATTGTTTTAGTTATTCCAGATCCTGTGCCTTTCCATATAAATTTAGAGTAATCTTATCTATATCTACAAAAAATCTTGCTGGGATAGTGATAGGAATTGCATGAAACCTGTCTATCAATTTGGGGACATCTTTACTATATTGAATCTTCTAATTCAATGTGGTACGTTTCTCCATTTGTTTAGATCTTTTTATTATTCATTTTTCGGTTTATGAGAGTGGCTACAAGAAACTCCATTTTTCTACGTAATCATCACAATAAGGGAATCTGACCGTCTTGGGAGAAGGCTCCACTCTGAACAATGAGAAATGAAGGAGTAAGAATTAGCTAAGCAGAGGACGGGGGAGGAGGTTTCCAGCAGAGGAAACAGTGTGTGCAGAAGCTCTGAGCAGCAAGCTTGAAGCCTTACAAGGAGTAAAGGAAAGTTCTGTATAGTTACGGCATCGTTCAGGGGTTTAGAGTCTTGTTAAGGATTTCCAAATGTACTTGAAAATAAGTGGAAAGTCATTCGAGGGCTTTTAAGCTAGGGAATGATATGATCGCACAGGGTTTATTTCAATTTAATTATATCTTATTTTTTTGATTGTGGCAAAGTATACATAACAAAATTGACCACCTTGACCATTTTTAAGTGCACAGTTCTGTGGCATTCAGTATAGTCACACTTACAATGTGAGTATTTTCAATATTGTAAGATTAATGGATAGTTAGGATGCAAAGCCTTAATGGGTGTTCAGTGGAAAGTAAAAAGTCACCCTTTCTTTCTTTCCTCTGTCCCACTCCTACAAGTTACCACTGTTTTCTGTGTTCCTTCCACCATACACTGGAGAAGTTATCCTAGAGAAATAAATACACGAGTGTTTAAGGGAACATGGTCAAGGATACAAACAGACCTGTTTTAGGGACAAGAAGGAAAAAAAAAGAGGGAAACAACCTGAATGTCCACCAAAAGGAGAACTGTTGAGTAAGTGATGGTGTGTCCATACCATGGAACGTCGTGTTATGTCAAAAAGAATGGGTTCTACTTAGGTGCATTAATGAAAGCGTAAACTGCAGAATAATGTGACTCCATTTTTATTAAAAAAAGTAATTATCAGAGTCCTCTAGAGATAATATCAGGGTACTGCAAAATTCCTGCCAGGAGAGGCATTGATGAGAAGGTGACTGGATGGCCTTGGCATCGCTCTTCCCTTACTTCTTCCCAAACCCTAGGGCAGGTCAGTCACCTCCTCCCCTCTGGCTCCTCCCTAAGAGCGTAACTGGTTTAAACATCTTGGTGGGTGGCAGCCAGTGGGGAGTGATTGGTTGTGGTGTTGTGTACGCTCTGCCCTAGGGCTCTTTCCTTCCCCTTTCCTGGAACTCAGCGGGGTGTGAACTGGAGTGGGCCTCCAGACCTCCCCCAACACCCCGAACCAGACAGAATGGCTGGTACCCTCAGGGGAAAGGGGCTCCCAGGCCAAAATAACCAGACACCTGGTGGGGGCCAAGGGAAAGACAACGAACTAGACACCATATACTTTCTAAGGTAAAAATATTCAAAGTATTCAAAGAAAGGGGTCAAGAATTTAGAATAGATTTTGATAAATATGTAAGGAGAGAAAAGAAGGTGTCAGTAATGTTTTAAAAAATTATAAAAAAAACAGCCGTGGCTGGTGTGGCTCAGTGGATTGAGCGCCAGCCTGCAACCAAGAGGTTGCTGGTTCAATTCCAGGTCAGGTGGCACATGGCTGAGTTGCAGGTCAGGTCCCCAGCTGGGGTGCATATAAGAGGCAAATGATCGATGTTTCTTTTCCTCTCTTTCTCCCTCCCTAGGCCTCTCTCTAAAAATAAAAAAATAAAATTGTTAAAAACAAAAAAGCCAATAACCAAGTGGAACTACTGCTCAAAATATCTTAGGGACACTCCAAATTAAGATAACAAAACAACAGAAAAAAATCTCAAATCCTAGCATTTAAAAAAAATGTTTGAGGACAATATTCATTTAATATCAAAATCTGAACTAATGCCCCGGCTGGTGTGCCCCAGTGGATTGAGTGCTGACCTGCGAACCAAAGGGTCACCAGTTCAATTCCCAGTCAGGGCACATGCATGGGTTGCGGGCCAGGTCCCCAGTAGGGGCTGCATGAGAGGCAACCACACATTGATGTTTCTCTCCTTCTCTCCTTCCCTTCCCCTCTAAAAATAACTAAAATCAGCCCGGCTGGTGTAGCTCAGTGGATTGAGCGCGGGCTGGGAACCAGAGGGTCCCGGTTCGATTCCCAGTCGGGGCACATGCCTGGGTTGCGGGTCAGGTCCCCGTGAGGGCCATG